>CAUYRH010120048.1:0-30702 GCA_963574655.1 Perodicticus potto
AGCTGACACACCAGGCGTGGACATTGTCCCCACAGACTGGGCTCGGGAGCTGACACCACCAGGCGCGGACGTCGTCCCCACAGACAGGGCTCAGGAGCTGACACCACCAGGCGTGGACATCGTCCCCACAGACAGGGCTCAGGAGCTGACACACCAGGCGTGGACATTGTCCCCACAGACTGGGCTCGGGAGCTGACACCACCAGGCGCGGACGTCGTCCCCACAGACAGGGCTCAGGAGCTGACACCACCAGGCGTGGACGACGTCCCCACAGACAGGGCTCGGGAGCTGACACCACTAGGCGTGGACGTCGTTCTCACCGACAGGGCTCGGGAGCTGACACCACCAGGCGCAGACGTCATCCCCACCGACAGGGCTCGGGAGCTGACACGCTTCCCGACACGCACCTCCCGCCTCCTGTCTGCTCCACCCCCAGCATGAGCAGCCATCAATTTGTTATCTCTCACTTCTTCATGGGTCAGGAACTCAGGAGGGGCTCAGCCAACCAGCTGAGTGCTGTAGTAGCTGGTGGCTGGCGAGGCACCTGCCCCATGTGTTCCAGGGCCTCCCTGGCTGGACTAGTTTGGGCATCCTCACAGCAAGGCCACCCATGGGCAGCTGTGACGCTCTGGCTCCAGAGCAAGGGGTCAGGGGCTGCAGGGCTGCTTCGGGCCTGTCCTGAGGCAGACAGCATCACTTGTGCATGTCACTTCACTGGGAGTCCCACGAGGAGGGACAGGAGGACCCAGGTCCAGACAGGGCAGTAGGAAGGTTCTGAAGAGACACATGACACAGGAGGTGCCCTTGACGCTCACACTCAGAGAGCAGAGCAGAACTGGCGAGCTGAGGGGACAGAGCGGGGGAGAAAGCAGCCTATTACCCCGGAGGTGGGGCAGCTCCGAGGGGGCAGCAACCACACCAAATGCGCAGCGCATTTCACGGAGCTCTAGGAATTCTCCCCCCAACCCAGACAAATAATGCAGGGAACCTCGAGGCAGCGGACTACTCTTCAAGGCAGGAGTGTGTCATTTGGGGCAGGGGACAGCTGTCTACAGCACTTCCTAGGAGAACACTCTGCCATAATAGGGATGCCCCACATCTGCCCTGCCCCGTACAGGAGCCACAAGCTACATGTGGTGTGCACCCTTGAAATGTGGCTAATAAAACCGAGGAACTGGATTTTACTTTCCATTTTATGGTAATTAGTTTAAATTTAAATTTAGGCAGCCATATTTTGCTAATAGCTATCAAGTACCTCAAACAACAAACCAAAAGGAGAGAAAAGTGCAAAAGATGGCCCACCAGAAGCCTACCTCCCCACTACTGACCAGGTCTCTGCTCTCACCAACTCACCTCTCAAGCGGAAGAAGAGAGGGCTGCCTCAAGGTAACAGTTTCGTATAGCAAACAGGAGCTCAGTTCAACATGCTTCTGGGAGAGCAAATGCAATTAAAGAAATGAACAGAACTGGAGGGGTGTTGTGGCTCATGCCTATTATCCCAGCACTCTGGGAGGCCGAGGTGGGTGGATCACTTGAGCCCAGAAGTTTGAAGTTGCTCTGAGTTAAGCTACAGAACTCTACCCAGGATGACAGAGAGAAACTCTGCCTCAGAAACAAAAAAAAAAAAGAAAGAAAGAAGAAGGGCGGCACCTGTGGCCCTGTGGCTCAAAGGAGTAGGGCGCCAGCCCCATATGCCAGAGGTGGCAGGTTCAAGCCCAGCCCTGGCCAAAAACTGCAAAAAAAAAAAAAAGAAAAAAGAAAAAGGAAGGTGTATATAGATTAGAAAGAAGACAAATTTATCTTCAAAAACAGTCGTATGGTATCATTGACTTAACTAAGAGTATATTATAAATGTCGTAGCACAAAAGTAAGTGAGGTAATGGATTTAAGCATTCCACATTGTATATCAAATCATCACATTGTGCCCCATAAATGTATACAGTTATGATTTAATAAAAATTAAGTTAAAAAAGGCTTGGCGCCCATAGCACAGTGGTTACCTCACCAGCCACATACACTGAGGATGGAGGATTCTAACCCGGCCTGGGCCAGCTAAACAACAATAACAACTGCAACAAAAAATAGGTGGGTGTTGCGGCAGGCACCTATAGTCCCAGCTACTGGGGAGGCTGAGGCAAGAGAATTGTTTAAGCCCAAGAGTTTGAGCTTGCTGTGAGCTGTGACACCACGGCACTCTACCCAGGGTGACATAGTGAGACTCTGTCTCGAAAAAATAAATAAATAAATAAATAAGTAAAAAAAGATCTATAAGATATTAGGAACAATAAATAAATGCACTAGTGTCTTAATGCAATGTAATTAAGGATTAATTAATGTATCAAAATTGATATCTTTCTTTTATTTAAAATATAAACAGCTAAAATTATAATGAAAGAAAAGAGCTCATCCTCAACAGAAACTGAAAATATAAAATGCTAGAAAAAAATCTTAAGAAATGGGAAGGCTTTACATGAAGAAAACTATAAAGTTAAGCTAAGACATAAAATAAGACAGAATAATTGGAGTCATATATTCTTATTGAATAGGAAGACTTAAAAGTTGTAAAGACGTCAATCCTCTCTGAATCGAAATTCTAATTGAAAATTTTGACAAAAAGACTCAATTGAACTTGACAAAAGTATTCAAAATATGAATAGATACATCAGTGGGAGAGAAGAGAGAACGCAGAAGCAGGCCCACGGACATATAGAGTGTTTAATAGCTGATAAAAATGGTACAAACAGGGCGGCGCCTGTGGCTCAAAGGAGTAGGGTGCCGGCCCCATATATCGGAGGTGGCAGGTTCAAACCTGGCCTCAGTCAAAAACTGCAAAAAAACCAAAAAAAATGGCATGAACACTACAGAAATGATGAATTGTTTAATAAGCGATACTGGGATAAACATGTAACCACTTGTAAAAAATAAATCTCCACTTTCTTATACGTAAAAAATCCAAAAGCACCAAAGTTCAAATATCAGAAACAAATCTAAAAATGCAACAGAAGAAAATGTGGGTGAATTTTTTTTATCTTGATGTAAGAAATCTTCCTAAGCGTGACATAAAATCCAGAAGCCAGAATGGAAAAGCCTGGCCGATCAGTCTATATAAAGTGCAACACTTCCGTCCAGAAAAAAATGCTCATTTTAAAGGATAAAAGACTCACTGGGAAAAATTTGTAGTTGCCTTACAAATTGAGAAAAACTTACTGCACAGTAGAAAAATGGACAAAGTAGATGGCCAGGCAATTTACCTAAGAAGAAATTCAAATGCCCCCCTCCAAAATAAAGACACATGAGAAAAAGCCCAATTTTACTACTAATGAGAAAAGCACAAATTAAATTTGAATATATTATGTTTACCACCTCTACCAGAAAAATAAAAAATAGTGCATGCCTGTTGCTGGTAAGGAGTCCTGTGAAGATGGGCATATAATCTAAGACAGATTCGATGGAGGGCCCTTTGGTAACAGCTACGTATAATTTTCAAAGCTTTTTACCTAGCCATTCAAATTCTAGAAATTCGTCTTACATTCACACTTACTCAAAGATGCATGTGCAAGAATGTCCCTTGCAGCCTTGTTTGTAATTGTGAAATGTGCAATAAATAAGTAAATTAAATAACTAAATCAAATGCCACATGTCAAGAGAAAATTGGACGTCGTGGGGCGGTGGGCAGGTCCGGCGCAGAGGAACCTGCCACCAACACATGCTGGCTCCGGGAAGTGCACAACTTACCACTGTTAAAAGAGGTCACAGGCAACACGCCCCATTGTGGTAGTTGTTCAGGCCAGCACGCCACAGCCCCAGAGGCCACTGCAGCCTCCCCTCGCTCTGCTCGTCACCTTGCTCTATCTTGTGAGGTCCCACTGGGCTCCTGACTCGCCTCTGGGCACTGCCACCAGGCCCTGCCTCTGGCCCCGACCACCACCCACCAACTGTCCCTTAGTGCCACCTGCTCTAGGATGTCTTCCCTGACCGCCTGGCTCACCCCTCTTCTTTCCCTCTACACTACGAGTATTTTCCTAACAGCATCTCTCACAATTTAAATTATTTTGTTTATTTGTTTAGTTGCTCGCTGCCACCTTCTTGCTAATGCAATCTCCACTAGGGCTAGAACTATAGCTGGCTCATCCTCTCCCAAGAGTGTTGTCCCTCTTAGAATTTCATGAACAGCAAAGTCCATGTGGCCAGCTCCCAGGCTGCCTGAATATTTGAATATATTATGTTTACCACTCTACCCCTCGCTCCTTAGCTTCGCTCCGTCCATGCTGGTCTTCCTGCTCCTCAGGAGCAGCACAGCCGTCCCTGCAGCATCTGCGGCCCTCGCTCGTGCCGTCTGTCCCACAGTGCCTCCATGGCTCCCCTCGCCCCGCTGGTGTGGCCTCTGATTGTTCTGCAGGCCTGGAGCACCACCTCACCACCAGGGAGGACTGTGTTCTCTCACTACTTTGTCCCATGCCTTGAACAGTGCTGGGACAAACTCACTCATTTGGGACTAACGAGTGGTCTAAAGTCAGCTTCATTTTTTTCCCAAACACTGACCTCATTGTCCTGATACCTTTTTAAAAAAATCCATCTTTTGGGCACTGCCTGTGGCTCAGTGGATAGGGCACTGCCCCATATACCAAGGGTGGTGGGTTCAAACCCAGCCCCAGCCAAACAGCAACAAAATAGCTGGGTGTTGTGGCAGGCACCTGTAGTCCCAGCTACTTGGGAAGCTGAGGCAAGAGAATCGCCTAAGCCCAAAAGCTGGAGGTTGCTGTGAGCTGTGATGCCACAGCACTCTACTGAGGACGACAAAGTGAGACTCTGTCTCTAAAAAACTAGAAAGAAAACTCCGGGGCCAGGTGCAGTGGTTTACGCCTGTAATACTAGCACTCTGGGAGGCTGAGACAGGTGGATTGCCTGAGTTCATAGGTTCAAGACCAGCCTGAGCCAGGGTAAGACCTCATCTTTAAAAAAATAGCTGGGCATTGTGGAGGGCGCCTGTAGTCCCAGCTACTTAGGAGGCTGAGGCAAGAGATTCGCTTAAGCCCAAGAATTTGAGGTTGCTGTGAGCTGTGACGTCACAGCACTCTATCGAGTGCGAGACTGTCTGGAAAAAAAAATCCATCTTTCCTCAGAGGTTTGAAACTCCTCCTAATTCATGTTAGATTCCTGTGTGTGCGGGCCCGTTCACAGGCTTTCGTTCCATCCCATTAATATGTCCTTTTCCTGCTGATCTGTCTCAAGTCTTCCCCTCTCCCCTGGGCTGGTCTTTTGTTCACAGCAAATGCTTGTGGAGCCCTACTCTGGCAAGCACCAGCCCAGGAGTCATGGGCAGAGTGGGGCAGAGGGCGCCTCCCTCCAGGAGCTCACATGGGTCCTTAGAATGCCGCAGGGAACCCTGGACGCTCTCGGACAGGGAGTGGAGAGTTAGAGATAAAACTAGAGGGACACATGGAGAGCAAGGCCAGGCCCCTGAGAGAGGGGAGCGATCAACTCTGCATTCTCCAAAGCTTCCCAGCGTGACATGTGCAGAACAGACAAGGAGCCGGGCTGGAGGCCGACGCTGTGATCCAGGTAAGGGAAGTTAGAATAGGACAGGTGCAGGCAAGAAGGCGTGGGGGGCTAGCAAAGGTTTGAGAGACACCAGAAAGTTGAAGTGCTAAGACTTTGTGAAAAGGAAAGAGAGAATTCATGTGGAAACCCTATACCCTGTTGGAAGGAGCCAGGTGGGTGGAGACCATTCCCTGGAATGGAAGGAGGGGGCATGTCCGGGGCCAGGAGTTGGGTAGAGGGTGCATAGCTAGGACCAAGGCTTGAGGGGCCATGAGACGCTGGGGCACAGCTGCCAGCAGATACTTAGACAAAATGTCTAGTGCTCCAGAGCGAAAGGCAGGGTGGAGATGGAGCCAGGTTGCTCATGATGCCTACAGGCGACAGCAGCTGCTCAGGGAGGGTGTGCAGGATAGTAAGGAACAATGGGAGGGTCTGGTTCAGAGCCCTTTAGAAATCACAACACAGCGTGTGGTGGGCCAGCAGAAGAGTTGCCCCCAACCACAGAGAGAAGCAAATGAGGGTAGGAGGGCTGATGTCCCAGAAGCCAAAAAGAACGGAGTTGCTAGTTGTCACCCAATAATCACCATACCAGAATCTCCAATCTTTAGCTGAGACTGTGGCTGCCCAGAATAAAAACATTTCTCAGCCTCCCTTACAGCTAGATGTGCATGTGACAAAATTTTAACAATGGGATGTAAGCAGAGTAGTATGTGCAACTCACCGGAAGAGTACCCACAAGTAGGGGCAAAATTCTTTCCTCATTCTCCTTCTTACAGGGTGGAATGTGGACATGATGGCTGGAGCTGCAGCAGCCACTTTGGACTACAAGGTTAAAAGCTACATGTTGGAAATGGAAAGGGAAAAACATGGAGTTTGTATTGACACTGGAGCTACTGAATCAGGCCCAGACTTTCAGCATGTGCAGGAGAAAGATCTAAACTTCTATTATGTCAGCTCCATATTATTTTAGGTTGCTCATTGCTTGCTGTCAAACTTAAGCTTGTGAGAGATCAATTAAGACAGGAACATAAGAACCACTGGTGTTAGCAACATAGAAGGGGCTGGTGGCCCTGAATAAAACAGTATTAGGGTGAGCAAAGAGAGCCCCAAATTCAGGCTGAAATGAGGAAGAGGAGGGGGAAACAGGGACATTGAGTGGAGAAATTATTTCAAGAAGTTTTCTATGGGCTCCATAATTTCAAACATCCCTCCTGAAAGTAACACACAGCTAAAAATACAAAAGGCAAGTCTTATACAGCCCCCCACCTCCCGCCACACGTAAGCTCCTCCAAAGAGATGTTTTGGAGATGCCACTGGCTCTGAAGGGTGCAGTGTGGAGGACATGGGGAGCGTTCAGGGTGGAAGTGGTCTTTCCAGGACCCTGCCTGGGGCAGAATGGGGTTGGCTGACCCCTAGAGTCATCCATGTTAAGAGGCAGAGAAAGTGGGAGGGGGTGGCAGGAAGGCTTCCAGGAGGTAGTGACCTCTGGGCTGGCAAGGTTGCCTAACAGGAATTCATCTGGATTGAGATCCGGGTCCAGTAACATCTGTTTTCGAGAGTAGCTGCCCAGGTCCACTCAGCCTTCCCTTGGCTACACAGACAACAAGTTCAATGATCTGCTGAGAGCCACCCCCATAGCCAGCTCTCAGACCATGGCCAGTGAGATCCAAGTCGTGCTGGACACCTGGGACGCCGACATCCTCTTCCCTCTGCAGACCAGTGTGAGCTCTGCCTGGAGCTGCTGCCAGGTGGCCCAAGGCGGTGGCCCTGGAGAGCTTGCTTGACCTGTGTACCCAGTCTCGTGACGTTGGTTGCCCCCACTTGTGTTATAGACACACACGGTGGGAGTGGCCGTGCATGACCCCCAGAGCATGCGGGTGTGTGGGGCTTCCTTGTCGGGAAAGTGACTTTCAATTCAGGCCTCAAAGCAGGTACACACATGGGAAAGGATGTCACAGTATTTCTGTGAATACAGTTTCAACTATCAGCTTCTGCAAAGACTTTAAGACAGTGTAATTTGTTTAAAGGACAATAAAAGACCTAAATATGAGGACCGGCACATCTTATTGTCAAGGGCACCTAGCAAGCAGGAAGTTAACACTGAGGAGGAAATAAGACAGTGATGGGTGCAGAGGTTGAGCTGAGGAGTGACGACAGCCCAACAGATGGTAGGTGGCACCCACTCCGTGACAGCAAGGCCCTGGGCTGGGAACCCGGGACAGAGAGACAAGTCAGACCTCTGGGATCTCTTTCTAGTTTGAAAAATCTCTCGGTGGCAGCAGCCAAGACAACAAACTCCTGTAAGGACTGAGAATGTGGCCCCTGAAGAGCCTGAGCTCCCTTGCTCCTTGCCCGGGCACAGCATCCTACCCGGAGTTCATCCAGCTGCTTGCCAGGGTCTTCTGAGTTCTATACCTGGTTCTAGAAGCTAGTGTGGTGGGGGCCACACTGCCCAGGCTCCCTGCCAGAGCAAAGGGTACACTCCTGGCTGCCAGCAGCCTCCTGGGCATCACCCCAGATGTAGACACCACTGTCCCAGGACAAACCCATGTAGGCAGGTCAAGGCCTGGCACCTCCTTGACTCAGGACAGCTCTGGGGCCCTATAAGGCAAAGAGCCTGTCACTGCACCTGACTGCAGCTCGGCGTGACCTTGCCACAGGCCTGGTCCGAAGGCAGTCCTTAACAAACACCCTGCTAGCTGAGCTCACTCAAAGTCCTTCTCCGGGAGACTCATGCACAAATGCTTTGGCCATGTCACTCACGAGAGTGCAGAAAATCCAGGACCCCCTGATTCCGAGCTGCTGAGGAGCTCCCAACATTCTGACCACAAAGGGTGCCCCACCACAGATGGGCCAGCGTATTCTTTTCTGCACCGCTAGCCAGTCGTGTCCCAGCACAGGACACCTGGAAGCTAGTGGCCATAGCAGCAGCACTTGCTGTGCTGGCAGGCAGGCCAGGGTGGCTCCCCCACCCAGACCCAGAAGGTGCGAGCAGATTTCTCACCGTCTGCCGCTGCTCATTGTTGAAGGAAAACGCCACACCCCAAACATTTGTGTGGAGGGAATTAGATCATCACCTCGCCACTAATGAAGCCAGCCTGTGCAAACAGAGGGAGGGGGCGGCAGGGTGTCTGTCTCTCAGGGAGGCAGCCCAGAAGTTGGCACCCCAGGTGTCTCCAAGGCTCCGTGCAAGTGTGGTGAGAGCAGCCTGCGCCAAGCTGGCTGGGAACTTCCCCAGGTGACGTCTGCCTAGGGGCTGGGGAGCCCAGCCACAGCTTTCCCATACACACCTTCTCGCACTCAGTGGAGCCAGGGAGCAGGCCCCTCTGCATCAGAAGGCTGAGCGCTTGTCCTCTCCAGACAAGCACTGTCTCTTCCACACCGCCCACAGGTCTGCTCCACCACAGACTCCTGACGTGCAAGACCTGGCTCGCCAGTGGGGCAGCCTCCCTCCCAGCATTCAGTCTGCAGCCTGTCCAGGGACAAAGTCCTTTTTTAAAATTTTTTAATTGAGCCATAATTCATATAAAATAAACAGCTTAAAATGGGCATTTTGGTGCTTCTTAGTATACTCACCATGTTGTACAAGTGTCACCACTACCTAACTTGTAGAGAACATCGTAGTTACCCCCAGAGAAACCCTGCACCTGACAAATCATTCCCCATCTCCCCTCTCCCAGCTCCTGCTGACCATTAATCTTCTTTCTGCCTCGATGGACTTGCCTGCTCTGGACATTTCACATAAATGGAATCACAGGATATGTGGCCTTTTGTGACTGGCACCTCTCACAAGGTTCATTTCTCAGAATAACAAGTGCTTTATTCATGTTCATGGCTGAGTAATGGTCCATTCGCCCAGATGCGCCTCGTGTGGGTCATGTCCACTTTGGGGCTATTATGACGCTGCTGCTCTGAATATTCATGTACAAGTTTTTGTGCAGATGTAAGTTTTAAACCCAGGTGTGGAACTGCTGGGTCATATGTAGTTCTGTGATTAACTTTAGAGGACGTTCCAAACCCTTTTCCACAGTGGCTGCACCATTTTGCCTTCCTGCCAGCAGTGCACCAGTGTTCTAATTTCTTCATGACCTCAAAAGCACTATTTTCCCTTTTGCAAATCGTAGCCGTCCTACTGGGTGTGAACTCATGTTTTGTTGTGGGTTTGATTTGCTCCCTCTAATGACCAATGATGATGAGCATCTTTATAAGTGTTTGTTGACTATTTGTGTATCTCCTTTGGAGAAATATCTTTGGTTTATTTTTTAATTGGGCTATTTGTCTTTTTATCTCTGAGTAGCAAGTGTTCTGAAGACAAGGATTCCATCAGATGTATGACTTGGAAGTGTCTCCTCCCTGTTCTGTGAATTGTCTTTTCCCTTTCTTCTTGGTGTCTTTTGATGCACAAAAGTTTTAACTCTTAATGAAATCAGATTTATCTAATCTTTCCTTGAATTGCTTGTGCTTTTGGTGTCATATCTAAAAAGCTAATGCCTAATGCAAGGTGAGACATTTCCCCCTCATTCCTTCTAAGGGTTTCAGAGTTTTGACTCTTACAGTTGTAGTTCTCTGATCCATTTTGAGTTAATTTTTACATATGGTATGAGGTTGGGGCCCAAATTTATTTTGTGTGTGTGTAGATGCTCACTTCCTTCAGCATCATTACTTTAAAAGACTATTCTGTCTGCACTGAATAGTCTTGGTACCCTTGCCAAAAATCAATGGACCATAAAGAACCATAAGTTATTGCTGAACTTGTAATTCCATCCATTGATCTATATGTTTGTTCTCACTTAGTACCACACCATAGCTTTCCAATATGTTTTAAAATGGGGATTTACAGTCCTCCAAATTTTTTTTCCAAGATCGTTTTGGTTACTATGTGCCCTTTGTAGCTCCATCACAAACATGCAGCTTTTAACAAGGATCACAAACTCAAATGCATCCTAGACCAAACAGGTTGTGTAAGTTTGGAAAGCGAACGGTTTCCGAACTGCCCTCAGGTCATGTTCTTTTACACACATACCTGTAACTTGTTTGCATCCTAAACATAAAGGAAAGTTCTTCACTTCTACATAAAATTATGCTTTCTCCACTTGTCTTTGCAACATGCAAAAATAACCTGTCTCCTGACCTCCCTTGCATGCAGGAATGGCCAGCAGGACAGCCCAAGTTCTTGTCCTGAGACATTGGTGGGATCTCTAGGGGCAGCTTCTGGAAGAGAGGTCAGACGAGAAGACGCGAGAGAAATGAATTTCTGGCTCAGTGCTAGAGCCAATACTTGGGTGATACTCCCCCAAAGAAAAGATACAGACGGAAACAAGCATTTAAAAAGAGGCACAACCTCATTAGTCTCATTGGTCATTAGGGAAACGCAAATTAAATCCACAATGAGCTACCACTTCACACCTACTAGATTCGCTAAACTTTAAAAACTCACAGCACTGAGTGTTGATAAAGTGCAGACCAGCTGGGGCTCTCTCACACGCTGGGAGGAATGAAAACGGTACAGCCTGGTTGGAGTGCAGTCTGCCCTTCTCTACAGAGTTGCACATACATTTCCATACACCCCTGCGATCTGCTCCTAGGTGAGAGAAATGAACACATATGTCCAAAAGCTGTGCACAAACATTTACAGCAGCTTTACTCATAACAGGCTCACCCAGGAAACAGCCCAGGGATGGATCAACTGGTGAATGGATGAGGGAACAGGGGCACCTCCACGCAGTGAAACACGACTCAGCAATACACAGGAAGCAAATACCAAACCAGGCGCCACTGCGGATGAATCTGCGAACATGCTCGGGGAAAGAAGAAGCCAGACTCGGAAGGCTATGTCTATTCCCTGCATGATTCTGGGGAAGGCAAACCTCCAGGACGGGAGTCAGCTCCGTGATGGCGCGGTGGAGTGGGAGAGGGAGAGACCAGCTGCAGAGGGGGCTGCGGGAGGCCCTGAGCGAAGCGCGCTGTCTTGTCCTGGCTGTGCTGGGACCGTGTGCACTTGTCAGCCCCGAGAAGGAGGAATCCTACAGTGTGTCTCGAGAAGCCTGACTTTTAGAAAGCCTCTAAAATAAGACCGAGGCTATTGATTCATTGAATTACTACATGCAAACCCAAAATATAGAAACAGGAACATGGGCAGTGAAATCAATACATTGTGGGTTTGGTTTCAGCTTGATTTTTTTTTTTTAAAGTGGGGGGAAGCTTCTTGCAAATCAAAGAAACCAAACACAAAATGCTGCACGCAGTAGGATTCTACTTACATGACACTCTGGACCGGCAGAGCCCTGAGAAACCATGGCAACCGGGGTCAGCACAGGGCCTGCCCAGGGCCAGAGGTCGCAGACAGGCCTGACTACAGAGGGTACAGAGGAGTTTGCCGGGTGCCAGCATCGTTCTGCATCTTCATTGTGGTGTTGGCTACGTGACTGTATGAACTATATACTTCAAAGGAGAGAATTCCACTGCAAGGAAATTATATCTCCAATTATGTAAATTATATACACCTGGCTTTTAAGTAAGCCAAGTGAAAGGAAATTATTAGATTAATAATCATACAGGTGGTATGCAGATACGGCAAAAATTGTGGAGGTGGTAAAAGAATGAACACATTTTGGGAAACGCTTAGTGCCAATTATATCTCCCTCTTAAAAACAAAAAAGAAAAAGGTGAAGCAAGTGAATGGGGGCTGCTCTTCTCCCCCCACCCCTCTGATCTGCGTAATCAGCACTGTGGTGCTGCGTCCTGGGAAAGTTTGATGGAATATCAATGAGAAAACCCTTTAGGCAAGAGGCACCACACGTGGGCTCCATGATGACGCTGCTGCCCTCTGCCCCGGGCAGCCCTCCCCTTGTCATCCGAGTTGTCCAGGGCTGTCAGGAGACCAGAACTCATGCCAGTGGGGCACTGAGGCTCACCTCACCAAAGGATGATTTACGAAGACTGGCCAGGTTCAGGGAAACCAGGGGGTGGCAGTGGTGCATAGCAGGGGGCCCTTGCCACACCAAGACCTGAGGGCAAGAAGACAAGGCAAGATCCAGAATCCCAACCAAGGGCCAATGGGAGAGGAGCACCCAACAGGCGCTGTGGCCACTGCAGAGGAGCTCAGAGAAGCCTTCACACAGCCGGGAGGGCACGAGGAATAAAACCCCAGCCTCACTTTCCACCCACACTTAGGCCTCCTGCTGGTGCCTCCCCTTCCACATGGACAGGCTGTCAGGGCACAGAGCAGATGAAGGACACTGACCGTGGGTCTGGGGAGACGCGGAGAGAAAGGCCAGCACACACCGCAGGAGGCTGCGTGGTGAGGCCAGCAGACAACTGCCACGGGAAAGACAGGTGATTATGCTCCCAGAGGCCCGGGGACAAGAGGGGGTGCAAGGGGAAGGAGCAGGTGAGCGAGGATGCAGAGGGGTGGGTTGTGGCCGGAGCTTTCACTGTGGTTTCCACGGGAAGACACAGGTATAAGCAGGTACAGGCTTGGCCAGTTTGGATAATTCAGGGCCCTGGGGCCCAGCGCTGTCCCAATTATCTGGTTTATGGTCCAGAGTGGGGAGGGGGATGGCTGGAGTGTGGGCTCTGTGTGGGGTGGCTTGCTTACAAAAGGCAGGAGAGTCACCTCCCATCTCTAGGAATTGGCTAAACCTTGGAGGGGGTTCTTTCAGGGTCAGCAAGACCCTAAGACAGCAAAGCATCAAAATACAGAAAATAAAAAAGCTTGTTTAGACAGGTTGGGGGTTGCTCACTTTGGAAGGGGTGTGTGTGTGGTGGACGGAGACTCAAAGATTGCTGTCACTTAGGAACACACAAAATCTCCACAAAAGGGGTCTCTCTAACACTCAACATGCCACCTAGAACTGGGGGAGAGGGGTGTCAATAAAGTTGCCCCATGTTCCCGCTCTGGGGCCAGGGTACCAGGCCCAGTGGCTCGCTCCTTCCTCTGCGGCTTCCCAAACCTCCCCACTGGCCAAGACCAGCTTCCCTTCATGGGAGCCCCACCACCACCCCCAACATCCTCCCCAGGTATAGCCGTGCAAAGCTGAGCCCGGACCTCCCTCCCCCCACATCCTCCCCAGGTACAACCCCGTAGAGCTGAGCCCGGGCCTCCCCCCACCCCCCACATCCTCCCCAGGTACAGCCCTGCAGAGCTGAGCCCTATCCTGCACATTTTCTCCAGTCTTGTCCCTACCTTGGACAGTGAGCTTCTTCCAGGCAGTGGCCACATCTCCCAGAGGCTTCCTCAGCAGCACCCATCCCTCCACTGACCCAGGCTTGCATGTTGTGAGAAACAGGCTGAGAGGGACGCCCTGGGCAGCATCCACGAGCACTTGCTGCTAGGACCAGGCTTGGAAAGAGGAGGGAAGCTGTTGCCTCAAGAAGGAGAAGCAACATGGAGCCAGACACAGGCTCCAGGACATGGCAATGGCACTGTCCGCACCACCCAGCCCCACCCTCACCAGACACCTGTTTGCAGGATGGAGGGTGATGGAGACAAATAGAGTCAAAGCAAGTGGGGAAAGAAGGCCCGTGGAAAGATTTCAGGTTGCCTGGGGGAACAAGGGAGGCCAGGACGGCTGAGGGGAGAAGACTGTGTAATGCCTGCTCGGGCCTCTGCTGGGCTGAGCTGGCCCCGGCCCTGCAGAAGCAGATGGCCGGGGGGAGGCGCAGAAGTCTCCAAGAGGGCAAGACGCTCCAGAAAGCTCAGTCCTCCAGCAGGAGGCAGGTCTCAGAGCCCTCCATGCTCATCCCTCTGCACAAGCCTTCCCTCCACCCCAGGCCCCTCCGTGCCATCCACAGCCGGGTGTGTGCTTCCCTCCAGACCCACTAGCCCAGCAAGACTCGGCTCAGATGTCATCTGGAGAAAGTTGCTCCTTTTGGCTCTCCCTTTCCAGAACCAACAAGGTGCTGGGGGAGGAGGTCTCTTTTTCTATGATCCAACAACTTCCCATGTTTCATTTCTGACCTGTAGTTGCTGGATTCCTCAACTTGCTCATCTGTAAAATGGGAATAAAAATAATGCCTATCTCAAAGGTTTACTGTGCTGATTCAATAAAGACACAAAGAGTTTATTTAGAACAATGCCTGACCCATGGAAAGCAATAATCACCCGTTGCTAATGCCTACTTATATAGCTAATAATTACTCACTATCGCACAAACCCAAGTCTTTGTTCATGAAAGGTTGGAAGGCTCTCTGGTGGACAAGTGAGTGAATGTTTATGCAACAACCACAGTGAGTCCAGAAGCAGGTGGCTCAAGTCCAGTCCAAACTCTCAGGATTCTCTAACCTGGCAGCAGAGGCTGTGCAGGCAACAGGGCCGGTGCCTCCTCCATGCTGGGCATTGCGCCAGGGTCCTCTCTGTTAATCCCTGTGACGATCAGACTGGGCCAGGCAGAGAAGAGCAAGGATGCTTGTGCAAGGCTGCCCAGGAGGGCTGGGATGTGTGCAGGCTCTGAACATGGCCTGAGCCTGGCCTCTTCTGCCAACTTCTTATTTCCAGCCCCAGCTAAAAGTCCAGCAGGGTGCCCAGTACCCCCCAACCTCATTTATGTGGCCACAAACCCTCATCTTGTGCCCAGCTGTGCCAGGCTTAGGAAGGACAAAATGTCATGTCGTCAAGGGCCGAGCAGCCTCGGGGTGATGCCAGACTCGGGTGCCTGCAAAGCAGCTGCCAGGCCCTCTAATCACCCCATTCCCAGAATCTGGCCATTAAGCCCCTCCAGGCACAGGAGGGGGAGCTGCCACTCTGCCCGCCTGGCTTTTAGTCTGACACAATTAGGACCCATTATTTCTGTCGTGTTGATTCTTGAAAAATCATTTAAATTGTCACCCTTTTTTTAATGCTTTGGAAGAGGAAAGTGCCAAAGAAGATGAAAACAGAAAAGCGTACCAGCACCCCCGCCTGGCTCCCAGAACCCCCTTTCGATCCACCATTTCTCCTGACCCGTTCCCTTGGCAACCGTCAACTCGCTGCTGCAACCTTCAAAGGGAATCTCATAACTGCACATCAAATGGGATGCAAGAGGCGTTTGCAGTAGCCTGAGACAGGTGGATAGACGAACAGACTCCACTCATCCAGGGAAGACACAGGGACAGAGAGAGAAGGGCTAAAGGACTCCCAGGGAGACAGTGACGTGGGGACCCAGAGATGCCAGGGCAGGATGAGAGACAGAGAGGTGGAAAGAGGCTGCACTCCGAGTGACAGCGAGGGTGCCGTGGGAAGAGACAGCTCAGAGAGGCAGAGGGTGGCAGCATGCACAGTACAGTGGGGAGGAGATGGGTGTAGGCAAAGATGAGAGAGAAGGACGGACACAGAGACCTTCCCAGGGCAGGACGGGGTGCGACCAGCTAGCAGGGTGCAGGCAAGAGGGGCGGGAGAGGGGAGAGAGGGGCAGGGAAAGGAGGGCGCGCAGAGGCCTCAGAGACCGCCCTCCTTTCATTAGCACTTACGCTCACTGCGCACAGATGCTCTCAATGGCGTCCCCGTCCCGCCCGCTGTGCTGGCCTTCCCTCCTGACCAGGCCACTCACCTCGGCCACAGGACTCCTGCCTCGGCTGGTGATTCTCACAGACTGGCCTGGGACCCTAGAAAGGAGAATGCTCCTCTGGAGGGTCAGCTTTTTCCTTCCCAGCCCCTCACACCTCCCTAAAGGCAGGAGTGGCTTTGCTACAGATGACAATGGCAGGATTCTAGGCTCCCCAGCAGCCAGCAGTAGCACAGCTCCCCATCCATGGAGAGGGGCTTTCAGGAGGGCCCAGCATCCCTGTGCAGGCTTGAGGACTATGCTGGTACATGGGCACCGCCCTGCAGCAGCCTGCAGGGGGCAGGGCAGACCCTGTGCCCCTCTTGCCCTTGGCTCTGCACTGCAACCGCCACCTCTGCTTGGCCCCTGCACCCTGCCCCAGGCAGGCCCAAGGCCCCTTGGGCTCTCAACATCTGATGTGAGTCTGACCACAGGAGGTTGTTAGTTATAAGCCAGGAGAAGGAACAAGAGAAATCAAAATGCTGAGGTAGAAGCAGGGCTTAGAAAGGGCAAAGCCCAGGTCCCCCTTAGGCAAACTCAGATCCCAGCACCAGCTCTGTCACTGACCACCACAGGACAGTCACTTTGCCATTCTGGGCCTCAGCTGCCTCATCCACAAAATGTGCAGGTAGCCCCTGCCCCTAGTGAGGCCATCGCAAGCAACCCTGCCCAGTGAGGACGTGCTAACGAAAAACAGTGACCACAATGACAGTGGGAACAATACCTCATACCTCACTGGCAGAAGAAGAGCTGGACACCTGGCTGGGGGTGGAAACTCGACCTCAGGGCCAGTAGCAGGAAGGGCAAGGACAGCTGAGCCCGGGGCTACCCACCACCTGGGCCCAGGTGGAATCCAGGCCAGTGGCAAGTGCTACCAAGTTTTCAAGGGAGCAGGATATATGGATTGTTAATGCCAAACCTTTGAGTTTTGAATATTGGTAACAGTTCTGCTTTTAAAGCACTCAGTGGGCCAAATAAAGCAGCCCTGGACCAGCTGTGCTGGCCAGTCTGCACCTTCCATGCACAAGGAACGGTGGGTCCTGGGCCCTGGAGCTCCTCAGGAGGCTGAGTGGGAGCAGCCCTAGTTGGAAAGCCCCATCTCTCGGGGGTGCCGTGGGGCACACTGGCCCGTTCCCAGGCTGTGGGCTCCTACAGGTGCCTAGGGCGGAGACCCTCAGCTGGGCAGAAGTTCAGTTCTGCAGCAGCCCCAGGAATGATCCAGCCCCTTGACCCATCCCACCTGCCCCCTGGGGTGCTGCCCACAGAGGCACAGAGAGAAGGCACCGGCAATCCATCTGATTGATCAGGGCTCAGGACACGGGCAGTGTGAAGGAGGAGGTCAAAGACCATGGTTCTCCAATTGCCATGTGTGTTGCAGCCACACCCTGAGGAACTCTGTTAAAATGCGGCTTCCTGAGGCTCAGCCCAGCCCTCATCTGATGGAGCCTGGGAGTGTGCATTTTAAGACAGACCCCCTTGGGTGGCCCCTGTGGCTCAAAGGAGTAGGGCGCCAGCCGCGTGTACCGGAAGTGGTGGGTTCAAACCCAACCCCAGCCAAAAACTGCAAAATAAATAAATAATAAAAATAAATAAATAAATCTTCCTTTAAAAAAAAAAAAGAAGAAGGAAGTACCCCTGGGGATCCGGTTAGTGCACTGCAGACAGGCTGAGAAGACAGGGCTAAGGGATGCTGATGCTCAGCCCCTCTGGCCCAACCCCGCTAGCCTCCCACACTCCCATACTCCCCACACGGAGTCTAAAGGGAACATATTGACTGGGCGCCGCTTGGTGATTCACAGGAGGAAGCCACACCTGCATGTCCATCAGCAGGAGGCAGGAATCGACTGTAGGGTCCCCCACTGGTCTGCTGGGCACTCCCCCCTTTAATGCGGGGGGGGGGGCCTGAACTTCAAGGGTGACTCCTCAGCCGGCTACGCATCCTAAGTCCCCCAAGGCTTTTAAAAACTGGGGCCTCCAGGTTTCTCCAGCAGCCGGCTGCACTGCCTGCCCCAGCAATGCCCTTTCTGGAAGTGTCCCTCCTGGACCCCAACACAGCCAGTCACAGTTCCCAGCTGCAAGGCTGCAAAGGCTGTAACACACCAGGCGGGGACGGTGGGAGTCCTTCCACGGGATTTAGAACTCCGAGGAAAGGGGCACTCCCTCCAGGTGGCGGCTGTGCCTCGGTGGGCCCGCTAGGAGCCGGTGAACCGAGAAGGGGCAGCCGAGGCCATCCCGGTCCTTGGGTCCTTAGCCAAGCAGCCCCTGGCCTTCCCACAGCGGCAGGAGAAGCCCCTGCGCCCTGGCAGTCAATTCCTTTTTTGCCTGAGCTAGCTGGCGTTCTGTCAGTTGCAACCAAATATATCATCCTGAACCTCCTGACTCAGAAGTTCTGTATTTTTAACAAGTTCCCCAGGTGATTCTCGCCTAACTGCGCTTAAGCAGCACCGATGTGCAGCGCTGCCAATTAGGCTGCTGGTGTTCCAGGGACGCGGCGTCCACACGCGGAATCCGCGGCTCTGGCTCGCGCCAGCCTCCCCCACTGCCCGGCACCTGCGCGGCAAACCCCTTACGTAATCCCCAAGGAGCAGGGCAAAGGGGGCGGCTCCGAGCATCGGGCGGATTGCAGAGCAGCGTGGAGAGGTGGAGAGCATGAAGGCCCTGGAGGGAGACAGAGAGAAGGAAAGAAGCTGGGTGTGGACGGCGGGCTCCATCACAAAGGCTGAAGGAAGAGAACAAAGGGAGGCGTCTGCCACCAGTTTGATTCAGCTGGTAACGGTGTTTCCGAGCAGCTCTCCACTCTATCCCAGGAGCTGGTGGACCACAGGCGTCCCCATGAGGGAGGGACTCCCTGCTCTTAGAAGGTTCGTAGATGTGAAATAATCAGGTCACCTCCTAGTGAACACGTGACTACGGGCTGTGCGGGAGAGAAAGAAGCAGGGTTTTGGCACACATGGGGTCTGTGACCCCCCAAATCTATCCTCTCCTTTTCTGCTGGGCACACAGCCATAGTGCGCATTTCTCAGCCACATGAGAAAGTTCTTATCGATAGGATGTGGGCAGAAGTAATTGTGTGACTTCTGTCTTTATCTGTCTGGAGTACTGAAACAAAAACCCTTGCAGTGAGTAATTTATAAACAATACAAGTTTATTGCTCTCGGTTCTGGAGGATGGGAAGCCCAAGGTCAAGGTGCCTGCAGATGTGTGTCTGGGGAGGGCCTATTCTTCAGAGACGGAGCCTGCTCTGTGTCCCACATAACGCGAGGGGGCAAAAGGCTCCCTAGCCTCTTTTATAAGGAGCACTAATTCCATTCATGAGGGCACCAAGGGGTCTGGTTTTAAAGCAGGGGGGAAGCAGATATGGATTTTGACTTGAAAAATATTCTTTACCCCTCAACCTGGGACCCACCTATGTCCCCTGATTTTGCTGAACACCGGCTGTGCTCATTGAAGGGCACCATTAGGCCCCTTGCACAAATGAAGAATCACAGGAGACAGGGGACACACTCAGGGTTACTCAGCTAACGTGAGTCACTCACAACTGGATATGAGCTCAGACCCATCTGGCCCTCAAAGCCTGCACTCTCCCATACTGTCCTCCAGGCCTTCCTATCCCAAGCCCTTACTTCGCTTCTGGCCAGGTTTTCATGTCCAGCCAGATATACCTGAAGAGATGCCTTCTCAGCCCTGGCTATAAGCCCTTGAGGTTTCCAGACTGCTCATGGGCCTTAGAAATGCCTCGTCTCCCAAACACTGCATAGATGGAGGGGCTGAGGCCCCAGGCGAAGCAGGGACCCTGAGGCCACAGGATGCAAACCAACAAGGTGGTGCAGGCCAGGCCAGCAGGGGCCAGGGAGTTGGTCTGAAAAATTGCCCCCTTATTCAAGCCTGGACAGCCAGCTCTGGCTTCCCACAAACAAACCTCATCCTTAAGAATGCCTCCACATCAGCTGTCCATTCTCCCCTCCTCCTTGCCACCCCAGAATCACCGAGCTGCACTCACAGGTACAGGAGATACCACTGTAGGCCGGAGAGTAAGATTCTTGCTAAACTCTCTCAGACTGAACCTCTCCCTCCCTCTTACAGCCCAGCAGGCCTGCACTCCTGGCAGCATGGAAAGGACATTGGCAGAAGAGACAGAAAGAGGTTCAAATCTTGCCCCGTCCCATAGAGAGACTGTGAGCCCCCCAAGACTCACCTCCTCAGGCCTGCCTGAGACGAAAGTACTTTGTAAATTAGAAGTAACACGGGGACTGTTTGTAATTAGATATAGCAAAAAGAGTTGGTGCCTTCAAGGTGTTTTAAATATAGAACGTGTTCTCTGCCCCTCAAGTACCTTATCCATGCCAGAATTCACACAATTATCGAGTCATCCTTCCAGTTACAGTATTGTGCATTTTGAATTCCTTCTCAGAAATGCAAATCCCTGCTAAGAATAATAAAACATTGTCTAATTAGTCATTTATACTTTAGAATAAATGAGTTTGTACCCATCTTGTCTCTGAGAGGAGCCTCAAACAGGAAAGGACATTTTATCAGGGAAAGGTTGGTGGGAAGGGATAATTATGGAGCTAGGGGAAGATGGGCTGGGATGTCACCTCCAGAAGCTGCTGTCAGCCTGGACACAGCTAAGACCACTGTCCTTGTCAGGCCAGGTGGTGAAGGAGGACATGATGGTATCTGAGAAGAGGCTTGGCTGCCTCTGGTGCCTTATCATTTCCTTACATTTAATTCCTCTCCCCTGCCAGAACTTCCCCCACTGCCTGAAAACATGTTCAAAATTCTCCCACCTGTTATCTACCCAGAAGAAAAAAAAATCATTTTCCCGCAAGGACATTTGCGCCAGAATATTTATTGCAGCTCAATTCACAATTATCAAGACTCAAGTACCCATCAACCCGTGAATGGATTAACAAACTGTGGTATATGTACACCATGGAGTACTATTCAGCCATAAAAATGACGGAGACTTTACATCTTTTGTGTTTACCTGGATGGAGTTGAAACACATTATTCTGGGGAGGGGAGGGGGGAGGATGGATGGAGGGAGAGTAATCGGTGGGAACACACCTACAGTGCATCTTACAAGGGTACATGTGAAATTTACTAAATTTACTAATGTCTTAACACAATAACTAAGAAAATGCCATGAAGGCTTTGTTAACCAGTTTGATGAAAATATTTAAATTGTATATAAAACCAGCACATTGTACCCCATGATTGCATTAATTACACAGCTATGATTTAATAGAAAAAAAAAGAAACACATTCTTCTTAGCAACATATCCTAAGAATAGAAAAATAAGTATCCAATGTCCTCAGTACTAATATGTAACCAATATATAAATAATCACACGTTAACATGAAGGAATGACACAAGTATAGTGTACTGAAGAGGAGGGAGAGGAGGGACGGGGAGTGCGTACTATGTGACAGTGTTCAGCACACCCCCTGGGTGAAGCTCAACTACAACTTGAACTTTACCTAAGAAATGAAAGCAATGTAACCTAAACATTGTTATCCTCAAATTAATCTGAAAAAGAAAACAGAAAAGATTCTCCCACCTGTGAAAGTCCCATGTCCTTCTTTCACTCTCCTGCGCATCTGAGAGAGAATATGGGCTTTGGAGTCAAACAGTCCCAAGTTTCATGCTTGACTTTTCCACTTGATCCCGAGATGGCTTCAAAAAGCTTCTATTTTACTCATCTTTGTATTCCAGATTCAACCACAGAGGCTGGAGCAAAAAACAGGCTCCAAAAATATTGATGAGCTAGATCGCCTGAGCTTCAGTGTCCTCACCTGTAAAATGTCACCAAGGAAAAGCACAGTAAAAATATTTATTAATACTAAAGTATGAATGACTGATAAGATTGTGCATTTTAAAGAGGAGTGTGCCTAGACTTAAAGGGACAATAGGAGAAGCCCTTCCTCCCAGAACAGTGGAGGGGGGAACTAAAACAATTATTTATTCATTCACTTGACAAATTTATAGTAAGCACCTACTGTGTGCTACACACTGCTCCAGGTACTGGGAATAAAACAGTGAACGTGGAGCAGACATTTAATGTGCAGGGCAAGTAATAAACTAACAAATATGCAATAACTCAATATGGAATATAAAGTCAATAGTGATTAGGCCATTGGAGAAGGTTAAAACAGAGTGAGAAGTGGTAGTAGAACACTGTAGGGGATTGGGACGATCCCTGCCAGGAGTTGACAATTGAACAGAGAACTAAATGAATGAGCCATGCAAATATCTGGGAGAAAAGAGGACTTGGAAGAACAACGGCATTAACTTGAAGCGACCAAGGATGGCTTGAATGATACAAGCCATGTGGCTTCATCCACAAAGAATATAACTGGCAGTTGGACTACTTTAAAGACTTTCCATCCTTGAGAAGCAGCATCAGGAGACTGAAAATGCAAGCCCTAGCAGGGGGAGGATCTTCACAACATGTACATCTGTCAAAGGACTCATACCCAGAATAGAAAGCACTCCTACAAAGCAATATAAAAAAGAAATCACTCCATAGAAAAACAAGCAGGACTTGGACAGCCCTTCATGGAGCATATGAGAGGAAGTTTGACTTCACTGGTTGTCAGAGAAGTGCCAATTAAAGCCCCAATGAGCTACAACTACACACCCTTGGGAATGGTCATCCTGAAGATGACAGAAAAATGCCATGAGCTGGAAATACTGGAGCACTGGGTGGTGAATGAATTGGTACAAGCACTTTGGAAGACAAATGTGCAAAAGCTGAATGTACAGCTGTCCCATGACCATGCAGTTTCATTCCTAGGTCTACACCAGGTTGTAAGGCACACATATGTTCACCAAAGAAGAGCACAAGAAGGTTCATAGCAGCATTCTTTGTGAAAACAAAAAACTACCCAAATGTCCATTAATGAAAGAGTGGGTGTGAAGTGTGAGAAGCTGGGGCAATGTCATGGAGGCCCTTCTCTGGAGGCCAAAGGAGTCTTGAGGGCAGGGGGTATCTTATGTTTACCTTGGAGATATTTGATGTGAGACACTGTGACCATCCTGCCTCAATCTTAAATCTTTAGTCAGTTTTGTAACACACCCACCTGCCTGGTGTAAGAAAAAGAGAATGTGTCACACATTAGGAGTGATCGGAGGCAGAGCAGAGACAGCCCATATGGCTGACAGGGACAATCTGAAAATAGAACCTCTTCACTTGGAACAGAAGCCGGAGCTAAGAGGAAAGTGGGAAAATGTACACCTCCTCCAAAACGCCCCGTCTGGGAGAGAACTGGACCTCTCCAAGGACAAGACAGCTCAACCGACATCCAGATTACATCCCTGTAACATAAACTATTTCAGAGTACAGAAATAAAGGAAACTTTTCCAACCTCATTCCATAAAACTTGAGAAAATACACATACAAAACTATTTTTACTTATAAAAAAGATGCAAAAATTCTGAGTAAAATATTAGCAGAATGAATCCAGTTGGCCAGTAAGAGAATAATATGCCAATGCAATGCAAGAATACAGGAATGCAAGGCTGGTTCGATATCATCAGACCTATTGGTGTTATTTACATTAATAGGCTGAAAGAGAGGGCTTCATTTATGTTCCTAGCTGCTAAAAAGGAATTTAATTGTGTTCAACACCCATTCCTGATTTTTTTAAAAAAGCTTTCACTAAGCAAAGAATAAAAGGAATCTTTCTTACCTCTGAGATAGGTTTATCAGACACCAAATAGCAAAGATCAGATTTGTTATGAAAGACACAGGCTCTTCTATTTGCCCAGCATTTCTTCCAAAAGACCTCATGTTCTCCAGCACGGAGACACACCCAGTCTCTTTGCTATACGTTTTCACTCTCCTCTCTGTTTCCCCTCAAAACTTTCTGATAGACCTTATCCAATTGTTCACATCTATATTTCCAGGGCTCAGAGCAATTTCTGCCACACAGAAAATGTTAAATAAATACTAAGTGAATGAATAAACAGGAAAAAATCAAAAATACCCACCATCAACATTTTATTCAGTATATATCCTGGGGTTCATAGATAAGGCAAAAAAAAAAGAAGAAGAAGAAGCAAATAGGAAAAAGACAAAGTGTAAATATTAGAAAGAAAAAGATAAAACTACAAGTCTTTTCAGCTTATATAAGTAACTACCTAGAAGGCCCTAGAGATTTCTTAAAGCTAGTCAGATATGACATTCATATAAAAACACAGCATTATTTGCGAAGACCTCTATAGAAGTCAGGATCATACTGGTCACAAGATTTAAAGCAAGAAGATTTAGGATTTTGTGTTTGTGGGTTTTTTGTTTTGTTTTTTTTTTTTTTAGCTCATTAACTGGACAGCCTGTTTATGGTTCTGTCTTCAGCACAGCCAGCTCTAAGGCTTCCAGTGGTACCAAAATGTCTTTTTGTTTTTCTGTCTATCTGTATCTCTGCCCATCTGTGTCTGGCTCAAACTTTCATATGGAAATCTTACAAGCATCAGAGGAAATGGCCACTGGTATCCCCAGACATACCAGCCCACGGAAAAAGCACTTCATCTCACCACATTCACATATTATTTCCAGAGAGAATTGCTGTTGATCCACCTTGGGTTACATTCCAACTGCTGGGTCCATCATGTCCTAAGCAAATAGGTTATCATTAATATTCCAGCCAGGATCACGTGCCTGTTCCAGTGAATCTGTAGGGAGCGGGGGGGGACCTTCATTGGTAGATTCAGAAGGACCACATGGAATATGGCAAGAGTTCCCACAAAACCAGAGGTGCTATGACCACCAGAAAGGGAAGCAACAAGCATCCTGAGAGCCCACAAGCCCGCCTACGCATCCCTGGACAGTGCCTACAGATGCACTTAGATAAGGGGAAGGCACAGCCCCTTCTCTCATGCCTCCCCTCAGAGCTACATGGGGCCCTGTTGCTTTTGGTGTTTGCTACGTTACCATCAGAGGCAGCCATGCGCTGCTCAGCCTACACCTGAACTTTGACTTGTGGTGTTTGCTACGTTACCATCAGAGGCGGCCACCCTGCTGAACTTCGGCTTCATTGGTTTGGTCCTGAGATCTATAATTGCCTCTTCTTCACACCACTGTCATCTCCTGCCTGTACCTTTGAAGACGTTAGCTCTGCTTCTTTTACACTCCTCTCTCTTTGGGCTCCTCTCCTTGGGTGTTTGTTCCTTCTGGAATTGTGGAGTGCTGTAGCCCTTTCTGTGATGACTTCTCTGCACTGTTTGGGATGGGTGTTCATGTTTGCCTATCAGGGTCCTGGTTTGCCCAGTTGCTTCTGTTTGCTGTGGCGCTCAAGGGGAGGATGGGGTGTCCCACCTGGAGCCCTCACTTCTCTCCTAACCACCCATGCTGTGAGGACTCTCAAACGTCCCCCCCATTATTCCAGCCTGAAGGCAAATTCCTAGCCCTCGCTTCTGACAGGCACTAGGGGAGGGCACGCTCAGGCCTTGCCCACACCTGTGTCTGTGGGTGTTGAGTTTAGGAGACTGAGAACACCCACACTTGGGAAGCTCATATTTGGGCGTCTTGGTCAGTTCAGTGCCTCCTTATTCTGATCTCTCCAATATCTCTGTTTCGTGGTCATTGTTTTCTGGAGCTGTTCTAGATCCAAGAAAGAGAGAAGCCAGAGAAGGAGAGAGACAAAGAGAAAGATATTTTCAGTCATTTCCAGAGATTTGGAGCAAGAGGAGGAGATGGGGGGAGGGGTGTATGTTTAATCTACCATCTGTATCTTTTCCTTTTTTATCCCCATATAACAGTATATTATAACAGCCGATAATAAAGGATATGTATAGAATAAGATTAAAGTAGGAAATAGAAAATCAGTACTTATAAAATGGAAGAGGGGCTCTTTTTTCCATCTGGAGGGTTACAGATTGCAGCCATAAACTTCCCAGCGGTCAGATCAAAGAGTAGAACTAGACCATGGGCTCTGGGGCTAGTGCGGGGGTGGGATGGGGTTAGAGGGGGCGCAAAAACAGTGTCCTGGGAGCCATGGTGTTCTCCACACTGGGCCAATCCCCACCTGAGAAGTTCCTCAATAAACATTTGGGGAGTGGATACATTTATCCACTTGATTCTTCATCAAGCAACACACCCCTTTTGTTAACTAACTGGAGAGATGGCTTCGTGTTCCATTGGCTCTGATACTATTTTCCCCGCCAGTAAATTAAAAGCTATTTCTCCTGTGTACCACATGACAGATACTGCCTTTGCTGCTCATGGGAAGCATGAAAATGTTCATGAGACCAGTTTTCAATTGACCTTTGATGAGACTCGGAGGAGACCTTCTTGACAACCATGTCCAGCGGTCCTTCTCAGCACTGCCCTCCCTGGTCCAGTATGGGCAGGGAAGTAAACAGAAGAAGATGGTCCTTGCCACATCCTCCTTCCCCATTGGCACCCAGCCCCAAAGAAGGGCAAGTCTTTCTGTACTTTTCATGATTTCAGAGACTCAGTTCCATTCCACTGAGTTGGGTCCAGCCGAAGGCCACTGACACCTGCCCCCCTGAGCGCTGGTCTGGGAGTGCAAGGCCTTGAACACCAGCCACAAGTTACGCATGAGCTTTCTCACTGTCTCACTCCCCCTTTCATTCCTGCCCTCAGGAAAGTTGTGTGTCCCTCCTCAGCGCCAGGCCATGTGCTGGCCATGAGAACCACCCTCTGAGGAAGCAGATAATGGCCACCAAAAGCTCAGTTTCTTCATCTGTAGAATGAAGTGGCAATGCTTGGAATGGTGTTCTAGACTTGTTGGTGCACATGCAGAATCGTCATGGTGATGATGACTGGCACGCATCTGCTCCTGTCCGGCCCAGATGGCATTGGCCGTCAGCTTCCTGAGTCTCCACAGGTCCAGCCCTCATCCCCCAGGGCTTCCCAGCCGCCTCCCAGGCAGTGGGCGAGGGAGTAAATGGGGAAGGTGATTCCAGCACCTGATGGGTCAGCCTCAGTTCGTTTGCTTTATAAACCAAATGCTCCATATTACCTAGATTTAGACAGACTCCTTGAAGGTTGAGTAGAGCTTTCCTCTCTCAGGGAGGAAAGGTGCAGAAGAGAAAGGGGGGTGCTAACAAGCTAGTCCCCCTCACGGCAGAGTTCCTTTCACAACACTGCCCCCCAGAAAGGCTGTGGGCTCTGTGGGAAGCAGCGGGAACCAGCAGGAAGCCCCCAGGGCAGTCTGCAGCCCCTTTTCAACTCAGCATCTTGCTAGCTCTGGACTTGGCTGGGTCTCGGTTTCCCCGTCTATGAAATGGGCGTCAGTGGTACTGTGCCTTAGGAATGCTGAGAGCATGAGTAACCTGTCCTCAGAGCCCAGCCTGTGGGAAGAGGCTGTCCCTGAAGTGGGAGCGTCTCCTTGCCAGCCCTTCCCTCCCTTCTTACAAAAAGGCAGCTGAGGCTTGGTGCTGAGCCCCCGTGAGCCAGACCTCCTGAGTGCTGAGATGGCACAGTCCCCTGGCCACAAATCCTGGGTGAACTGTATACCCACAGTTCTGCAATAAGCTGGAGAACAGTGGGAAAAGGCAAATATTCAAAATTATACAGTATATATATATATATATATATATATATATATAATATATCACATGTTGGGTAGTGCTTCAGATCTGGAGCCTTAGAGACAAGTGCCTCAGCAAAATTGATTATTAATACACTTGCAAAGACATAAAAGTAGACACAGCAGAAACCACTGAAATGTCCGTCAGCTGATGAATGGGCGAATGCAATGCGGAATGTCCCTCTGGTGGAGAGTACTCTCAGCAGAAAGGAATACACGCCAGAAAGGATGAACCCTGAAGCAGTGGAGGGGAGAGGCGGCCGGGCACAGGGGCCTGCACACCGTGGGGGACGAACTCTATGTACAGGAAATGCCCAGAATGGTGAATCCCTGAGATCCCATGGAGATGGAGACATGCCAGAGCCTAGCGAGGGGTGATGGTCAACGACTGCTGATAGTATATGTGAGGGGGTGACATTTCTGGGATTAGATATTGGTGATGATTGCATCATTAAACAAACTATGCATGCTGAATTTGATGGGATATGAATTCCATATCAATTAGGTTTATAAAAACATTTGTGCAGCAGGGCCCCGTATAGTAAGGGTATCCTCAAATTAGTAAAGGGTACACAACAAGACGGAGAAACTGACTTTGATAGATAACACATCTGAATTACCTCCTCTAATATGGAAATAGATCCCCAGGACTATTTAATTATTTGAGTACCCAGCAGCATATCAATAAGTTTGCCACTGTATTAAGAAAATATGCCCAGGCTGTGCCTGTCCTAGGCTGTCAGGAGCCTTTCGCTGGCGTTCGTCCACCCAGCCGGTACTTGACGAGAATGAATCCCAGGTCCCTGTCTGGCTTCCTTGAGTCCCAAGGCCCTGGGGACTGGAGAGTCTGGTTCTGTGCCATCACTTCCACCCCAGTGTCTACAGGCTGCCTGCTGGCTTGCTTGTCTAGGCCTAGGTCCTCAAGAGCTCCTGCCCTCCTAGCCCACCCCCAGGGCCCAGCCCCTCAACCCACCCTGTCCTTGCTCCTGGTGGGCACTGGAACCTCTTCCTGCACTGGGATAGGGACTCTGCACTCACCTGTGAGACTCAGTCCAGTCCTGTCACAGTGGTGGCTCCAGAATGGCTATGCAGGGTGTGGGGGCTAAACCCAGGGCGGGCAGGCTTGCCCCGGGCAGGGAGTCCCCAGAGGCACTGCCTGCAGGCCAAGGGGGCTTCTGGGGGTCGTGGGCTGCATCAGCACTGCGCTGTTCCTGCACATGTCACTGTGTGCGGGGACTCTGAGGAGCAGAGGGCATGTCTGGGGCCAGCGGGCTCAGCTCTCCTTGCCGCTGCAGAGTTGGGCAGCAGGTGCTGGACCCACCAGAGGAACACATGGAAAGGGCCAGCCTGGTGCACGGTGAACAACTAGCAAAGGTGCGATGCTTCCCTTGTGCTTCCAGCCTTGGGTGTGCCTGGTGACTCAGTGGGTCCTGGCAGGGGTTGGTGTGGGTAGCTTCTGGAGTGTGAGCGGTCACTGGACATGCAGATACTCGAAGATGCTGCCCCATCAGGCACCTGTCAGGGGGTCCCCAGAGGCACTGAATGCAGGCCAAGGGCAAAGCGGGGGAAGCCCAGCCCAGGGTTTGTGGCACCAGGCCTCACGGACAGGGTTTGGGTCTGAATGCCATGGAGGAGAGGCAGGGCCATGTCAGGGCATGTGTCCCGGGGCCCTCGACCTCACCTCTCCATCCATCACAGACACAGGGGACCCGCCGGCCAAATGTGCAGAGGAGCCACAGAGGGCACATGATACGCCCAGCACAGGGCTCTGAGTCTGTCATTTCTCACAGAGCACAGACTTACACAGGACAGCAAAAAGTTGTCAGAATTGGGGTCATTCGTGGGGACTGGGTCTCAGCCAGCTATTTGCCAACTAGTTACTAAGCACTGCCCTGGGATGTGACGAGCCTTTGTCTACTTAAAGGTCAAGGCGCTTGCCCTCTGAGGAGGACACAGGGATGTGCCCCAGGTCCCCTTGGAAGCACTGCTGGGCTGTCAGCAGACCCCTCCTGTTGGCCCCAGCTGCAGACTGCCACCACCCAGTCCTGTCCTCCCCGGGCCTCATCCTGTCACTGAACCACCTCCCAACTGGGAACCTCTCTGCTCCACTCCAGCCAGGCCCTGAGGTCACCTGGCTGTCCCTGCACCCACGGTGCAGCTGGGGTTCATTCTGCCACGCCTACTCCACCCTCCCTGCCACAGGCCTAGGCCAGGCCCTCCTGCTGAACACCCTGCACTTCCTGTCACAGGCACCTGCCACTGTCCCGCACTCCAGGGACTGACGATTAGTAGGTGAGGCCAAGGAGACACCAGAGAAAGGAAGCCTCTCCCAGGCTGCCTCAGAGCTGTGGAAGAGAGCAGCCCAGGGGCGTCGGAGAGGCAGCCTGGGAGGCGCTGGAGGCTGGCCCTGTGGAAGAAGACGCTCAGCCTGCCATGGGAGCCGGGGAAGAGAGCCCGAGGAGAGGGCAGCGAAGAACAAGCCTACGGGGGATGAACAGAATGGCGGACTGTGGGCTGGGCCTTCCCAGGAAGAAAGTGGCTGGCTCAGCGGGACAGTACCTGACCGTGGCCTGAAGGGAGCTCTGTGGCTGCTGGCTGGCACAGGGCTCTGGCCTGGCCCATTGCGGACCTGAAGTGCCTGCCTCCTCCCGCCTGGGGCTGGCAGAGAGCAGGCTCCCCGCCCCCCAGGACCTGAGAGGAGAGGGGAAGGCCCGGGCACCCTCTGCAGTGCTGAGTCTGCGGAGGGTACAGAGGCCCATCTCCCTGGGGGAAGCCCCAGGATGCAGCTGCTCAAAAATCACCCAGTCAGCTGTTTCACAGGCAGAAATCCTCCGCCTCGGGCATTTGCAACCAAAGTGGTCCACAGCCTCCTCCTGCCACGGCTGGGCTTAATCTGCTGGCATGGGCTGTGGGGCCAGGACAATCAATTAAAGATCCCAGGTTGCGCTCCCCGTTTGGGGAGGGACATACTAACTAAAACAGGAACTTTTCACTCCTGGAGATCTAGTCATGATCAAAACTCCTCCCTCTAATTCACCCTCCCTGACCCCAACTTGGGAAGTCCCCTTTCCTGTTATCTTGTCTT
>CAUYRH010120053.1:0-17575 GCA_963574655.1 Perodicticus potto
GAATTTATTTACAGAAAACACTAAAGCTCCTGGTAGAGGGAGAGAATTCAAGTGGGGAGAGAGAAGCTCTCTCCGTTCCTGTCCTGGTCTTTCCCCGTCTCCTCCTTTAGCCCTTTAGTCTCAGGGTATATATAGGTGTATTGGTTCCTTGGCCAGGAAAGGAATGAATACAGTCCCTTCCACTGGGGGCAAGGTGAATGAGTGTATCAATGAATGGATACAGTCCATTCATGGAATTCAGGCCTAGGAAATTCACAAGAAACTGACTTAGGCATAGGAAATGGGGGTTCCACAATTAGTCCTAAGTGTAAAGTGAAGGAGACACCAAGGCACAGGTGTCTCCTCAGCAGTTGTCTTTTTGGCTATTGGAGCCTCTGGTGGGGATTGGAGGTCCCCCTCCTTGCCTGTCATCCAGCCCGCTGGCTCTTCAGCTGCCTGCGGTAGCACCAACACTGTCAAGGAGCAGGCGGCAGGTCCACCAGCTCCGCTGAGCTGGCTAGGGCACCAAATGTCCAAAGGCAGGACATTTTAAAGGGGTGAGAGGTTTACAGGATACAGCTGGATTTAAAAATTCTTTGATTTTTAATTGGTTAAAGAAATGAAGTTTTGTCTAAAGGCGTGGGATATTTTAAGTTAAGATTAGTAAGCGTGTTAATAGGAGACAAGCCACTGAACAGAAATCTGGAGTAATCGTTCAGTAAATTGATGAGCTGTACGTGTGATTTAAGCTTTATCTTGCTTGGTCTTACCTGGTGTTCATGACTTAATGTCTTGTTGTTACTGAGAGTAACTCCAAAAGGGAGAGGGCATAATGAGACGTGTCTGGCCTCCCTTCTCCTCATGGCTGGCAAGCCAATTTCAAGGTTTTTCTGGGGTCCTCTTTAGAAGATGGAGTCCATTCAGTCAGCTGAGGGGCTTAAGATTTTATTTTAGTTTACAAATGGTATATTCAGGGGAGATTCAGAATTTTGTTTCTTTTAGATCCTGTGTTTCTTTCTTTAGTAATCAAGGTATTATTCCTAATAATCTCTAGCAGTTTGAACATTGACCAGCTTGTCCCTATTCAAAGAGGGACATTGTTTCTCTGTGTTCTCGTTTAACTATGCAGGAGACAATTTTAGTTTTAATGTTCATTTTTAAATTGCCTTTTAAAAAGCAATTGTGTTTTTTGTCATTTACCAAAGTTCACCCCCAAAATGAATTTAGCATATCATTGGAATGATCATAAGGTTTTTGTGTGCGTATGAAATTATTCACATTCCTAATAGTTTTTTTTAGTTCATGAACAGGGCAGTGCCTTGGGGACTTTCTTTTGTTATACATTTCAACAAAATCTCTGCCCCGATATAGTTAGATACTGGACTTTACTGCTTGGAAAAGAATGGGGAATCTTTCAGATTAAGTCTGGCAGGTGGGATAGACCATGTCTCCCTGAGTGTGGTAACTTGGCAATGCTTTCTGGACATTTTGCCTAGTTGACTGGTTACTTATCTGAGCTAACCACATATGTTTCTCATTGTGGGTGTGTGTTTTAATTTGGTGTCCTGGGTTTTATTTGGTTCTTTTCATCTGATAGTCCTAGCCTCAGTTGTAAACTTAAATTGCCATTGAACTTATCAGGGAGATTCACTGAAAAAACAATCTTGATTTAATAAAAAGAAACCTAAGGGGTGAGGGAGGGAAGGGGAGGGAGAGGGTGGGGGGAGAGACGATAAAGGGTGAGAATACATCAGATTTTTCTTTGCTTCGTTGGTTTGTTTTTCTCTAATATATTAAGGCAAATAATAATACTCAGTAATTTTGCAAAGATTAACAAGTTATAAATAACTAAATCAAAGTAATTTGAGATTTAGATTTTTTTTCCTCTAAGAATAAAACTGCTTTGAAGTTAAGACCTATATGACTAGAAATCATGTCATATAAAAATATAAATAATAGTTTATGGCAACCTATTTTACAAGATAGTTTTTATGTAAAATGTCTCACCCTTGGGCTCGGCGCCTGTAGCACAATGGTTACGGCACTGGCCACATACACTCAGGGTGGCAGGTTTGAACCCGGTCCAGACCAGCCAAACAACAATGACAGCTGCAACAAAAAATAGCCAGGCGTTGTGGCAGGTGCCCGTAGTCCCAGCTACTTGGGAGGCTGAGGCAAGAGAATCCCTTAAGCCTAAGAGTTTGAGGTTGCTGTGAGCTGTGACACCACAGCACTCTACCTAGGGTGACATAGTGAGACTCGGTCTCAAAAAAAAAAAGTCTCACCCCTGAAGAAATATGACTTATTTCTTATAGAATTAGCTTATTTTAAATCTATGCAAGTACTTAATTAAAAAATTATATGTGTCATTGAAATATAATTCGATATAAGACATATGACATTAAAAAAAAATGAGTTCTATGGGAAGGCATAGTGGTTCACACCTGTAATCCTGGCACTCTGGGAGGCCAAGGAGGGTAGATTGCTTGAGCTCATGAATTCGAGACCAGCCTGAGCAAGAGTGAGACCCAGTCTCTAAAAATAGCTGGGTATTGTGGCAGGCACCTATAGTCCCAGCTTCGTGGGAGGCTGAGGTGAGAGAATCACTCGAGCACAAGAGTTTGAGGTTGCTGTGAGCTGTGATGCCATAGCACTCTATCAAGGGTGACAGAGTCAAACTCTGTCTCAAAAAAAAAAAAAAAAGAAAGAAAAAAAAGAAATGAGTTATTGACTGAAGTCCAACTACTCAGGAGGCTGAGGCTGAAGGATCCCTTGAGCGTAGGTAGGAGTTTTAGGCTACAGTGAACTATGATTTCTTGAAGTGTCCTTAGGCTATCATTTAAAAATAAAAGTAAATGTTGTGTTTTCAGATAAAACTTAGCTCAATATTATGTACTTATGTTTATAGCTAATGGTTTTTAATGTCAAAGCAAGAATTACTACCCTCCAGAAAAAATAAGTGGAAACAAAATAAGTGATATGCTTCTACACTAGGTTATGTTAATTAATAACTTATTTAAAATTTCAGATTAATATAAGGGTACATACAATTAGATTACATTGTTTGCATTTGTCAGGTAATGTCCAAGTTGTAGTTGAGCCTTTCACCAGGGAGTGAGCCATTTACCCTTACACTGTGATTAATTAATAACTTCTAAAATTAACTTTTAATCGACGTATGTAAAAAAAAAAGAGACAAGATCATTAAGTATGCAGATTAAGACATTTTTAGAAACTGAACATGACCAAGTAGACACCAACCAGACATTATTAAATTATAATATTTACAATGTTAAATTGCATTATTAGCACCCCAGAAGAGTTCTATTTGTCCCCACTTCCAGAGTTAACCATTCTTCCGTCTTCTATCATTGTACATGCTTTTTTGCCTATTTAGAACTTTGAACAAATGCAATAATACCTCTGTATTCTTTTTAGTATGGATTTTACTCAATATCATATCTCCAAGATTTATGTTTGTTGTTGGATGTATCCTGTAGCTCCTTTCACTGCTGTGTAATGTTCCACGTCTGAATGTAACAACATTTATTTATCCATAGTACTAGTAGTGAACTTCTAGGACTTTTAGTTTATTTTAGTTTTACTTATTAAAATAGTGGCAATATGAAAATTCATGTGTGTATGTGTGTGTGTGTGTGTGTGTGTGTGTATTTATCTCCTAGTATGAAAATCAAGGGGTTATGCAGGATGTGTGTGCATATACATACATACATATGTACATGTGTGTGTGTGTGTATATATATATATATATGTTTTGTACATACTGGCAAATGTTTTCTAACTGGATTTTACCAGGGTACAATTCTGCTACCTGTGATTATTAGTTATTCTAGTAGGTTTATACTGCTGTCTTACTTAGTTTGCAGTTCCCTAATGACTATGATGTGGAACAACTTTTCATGGGCTTCTTTTCAATGACTTATTTTCTTTTGTCAAACCTTTTCCCCAAATCTTTAAATCTGGTTTTTGTCTTCTAATCCTTCTTTATATATCCTGGCTACAGATACGTGTCTTATACATTTTTTTTTCCATTTTGTGGCTTGCCTTTACTTTTTAATAATGAGGTCTTTTGAAGAGAATTTTTAAATTTTTATGAAGTACAATTTATAAATTTCACGTTTAATGATTGTCAGTGCAAAGTGAAATAACTAGAGCTTTTACAGAAATCAAGTTAGATTTATTCTGAGCCAAGTTTGAGCACATAAGCCTGGGGACTGAGAAGGTGTCCAGAAGTAGATTACATGAGGCACAATAAATATACATTTTCTAAGAGGGGGATACCTGTGGCACAGGAGGTAGGAAAAGTGAGGAGTAAAGCAGCAGAATCCGGTTAGTGTTCAGGGATGCTATACACAAGGTAAGGTAAGTATGTGGTCAAAAGAGAAGGGAGAAACTTTAGGTATCTTAGCGTCTGGTGGAAGTTTTGTAGTAGGAGACTGATTCCATCTTCTCTGTGTTCTGCATCTGCCTAATAGTTTTTTTTTTTTTTTTTTTGAGTCTCACTTTGTCACCCACTGTACAGTGCTGTCACAGCTCACAGCAAACTCAAACTCTTGGGCTTAAGTGATTCTCTTGCCTCAGCTTCCCAAGAACTGGGACTACAGGCACCCAGCACAACACCTGTCTTGTTTTTTGCTGTTGCAGTTGTCATTGTTGTTTAGCAGGCCTGGGTTGGGTTCAAACCCGCCAGCCCCGGTGTATGTGACTGGCACCCCATGAGCTACGTGAGCTGAGCCTGCTAAATAGGTTTTAAAACGAGTACCTGCTCGTGAAATAGTTAACAAACTCCAGTTACATAAGCAAAGGTCAGCTTTAGTTTATATGCCGAGGTTTGTTTTCTTTTTAATTTCAAAATTAAGAGGATATAAATGTTTTTGTGACACAGATACCCTCATGATGCCAAGGTCAGAGTTTTCAGTGTGTCCACCACCAGGACCGTGTCATTATAGTTAATAGGTAAATTTTCATCCTTCACTCCCTTTCAACCACTCCTCTTCTTAATTTCCAAGTCCTTCCCATCTCTTAGTGATCACATTGACTCAATATTTAGCTCCCACTTATTAGTGAGAACGTGTGGTATTTGTTTTTCCATTCTTGAGATACTTCATTTAGGATAATGGTCTCCATTTCCATCTAAGTTGCTGTGAATGACATCATTTCATTTTTTTTATGGCTCAGTAGTACTCCACAGTATGTATACTAGTACTATATGGTATATACTAATATGTACTATGTAATATCAATATTACACGCACATCATATTTTCTTTTCTTTTCTTTTTTTTTTTTTTAATGCGGTTTTGGCTGGGGTTGGGTTTGAACCCACCACCTTGGGTATGTGGGGCTGGTGCCCTACTCCTTTGAGCCACAGCCACTGCCCACACACCACACTTTCTTTATCCACTCATGAATTGATAGGCACTTAGATTGATTCCTTATCTTTGCATTTGTGAATTGTGCTGCCATAAGATAAACATTCAAGTTCAGATTTGGTTTAGATAAAATGATTCTGTTTCATTTGCGGTAGATACTCAATAGTGGAATTGAATTGAATCAAATGATGGGTCTACATTTAGTTCTTTCAGGAATCTCCACACTGTTTTCCACAGAGGTTGACCTAGTTTGCAGTCCTATGAACAGTGTATAAGTGTACCTGTTTCTGTGCATCTACACCAACATCTGCTGCTTTTTGGCTTTTGAGAAATGGCCATTGTGGTAGGGGTAAGGCGTTGTCTTATTGTGGTTTTAATTTGTATTTTCCTGATGATTAATGATATTGAGATTTTTTTGTACGTTTTTCCCATTTGGCTATTTTTTTCCATGAAAAAAAATTCCGAGATTTTATTAGTTATGTTCCTGACTGCAGCCATTGTGGGCCACTATTAGAATTTTCATTTTTCTGACATGACTTACGTTGGAAGACCTAACTAAGAAATTTTTGCCTAATCCAAGATTGCAAAGACTGTATCTTCTATGTTTTATTTCAAAAGCATTTTTGTTTATATTTTTTTCTTTTTTGTTGTGGCAGTCTCACTCTGTCATCCTGGGTAGAATGCCGTGGCATCATCATAGCTCACAGTAACCATAGTAAGCCTCAGACTCTTGGGCTCAAGTGATCCTCTTGCCTCATCCTCCCAAGAAGCTGGGATTACACAACACTCAGTAATTTTTCTATTTTTAGTAGAGACTGAGTCTCGCTCTTGCTCAAACTGTCATAAAACGCCTGAGCTCAAGCAATCCACCTATCTCCGCCCCCACAGTGCTAGCATTATGGGCACGAACCACCACACCTGGCTGTTTTTTGTTTAGATTTTAATTAAGTTTGTTATCTACTTAGATTTAATTTTCTTTGTATCATCATGTAAGATAAAATTTGAAGTTCTTTCTGGTTTGCATATAGTTATTCATTTATTTTAGCACTTTTATTGAAAAGAATATCCTTTCTCTGTCCAATTACTGTATTTAGGCTCTTTTGTCAAAAGTTAATTGACTGCATATGTGTAGATATCTTCTTTTTTGAAGTGCTTCTTCCATTTTTTATTTAACTTCCTTGTCTTTTTATCTCTTTCTTATTTCCTTATAGACATTATATATTATGTATATGAATCCTTCATTGGACATATGAAATCAAAATATTTTCTCTCATGTCATGTCTTAATTTTTAACCATTTTAAAGATGTATTCTAATGAACAAGTCCTTATTTTTAATGAAGTCCAAGTTATTTGTTTTAACAGGAAAACTTTGGACAAATTAAATTTAACAGATTTTTCAAAAAATCACTCACAAAACTGGCAGCTCCTGGAAATAGAATAGGTCCAGAATGACTCTGAGCTGCCACACGGTTGGATAATACTTATGATAGAAATGGAAAGTGACGTACAGAAAATTGAAGTGAGGTGCAGAAACAGCTGGATTGTTCATAGCTTGACGTTTGCTTATTTGAACATGGTTTGAACAGGTGGCTGCCTGCAAACTCTGGTCAAAACTCTGTGATTGGTACAAGAGCAGGTTATAATCTGCTTAAAATTCCAGTTAAGTTATGATTCATTATGTGTGGAGAAATCTTTAAACTAAACTTAAAATATGTGAGGAGGCAGCTTTTAGCTAAACTTAACTTAACAGGTGTATTCTTTGCATTTAGTACTTTTTGTTATCTGTTATTTAAGGTATCTCAGCTTATCCCAAAGGCGAATTGCCCTTTATGTTATTTTCAAATGCTTTATTATTTCACTTTCAATTTTACTTTACAAAGCTGAATATAATATGTATGCCATCTATTATCCATATTCAATTGCTTTCTGTGTCATTTAGGCATTAAGATTTATTTATCTCCATATAGGTATCCAATAATTCAAATGGATTTTATTATTAACACCATCCTTTTCTCACTTTAGTGTGCTGGCACATTTGTGGTGAATCAGGTAAACATACTTCTCCGCTGATCATTTTGGACTCTCTATTCTGTTCCAGTTGCCTTATCTGTCTATGCTTATTTCAATTATTGTAGCTTTTTATAAAATCATGTCATCTGGTGGTATTAACCCCCCAATATCATACCTAGCCATTTTTGGCCCTTTAAATTTCTGTTTCAATTCTAAAATCAGATTGTCTATATTAATTTATCATGCAGTTTAATATTAGTTTTCATAATAAGTTGCTTGACAAGTTGAAAAGTCGATTTTGTGCACCAAAGTATTTTTTAAGTATCAATATGAAGTATTTCAATAATTTGAATCAAAACAGAACCGTATCAGTAAGTAAAGGGACTTTTTAACGTATTTTAGTCATTAAAAAATTGGTACTGAATTTGCCAAACTCTTCTGACATTAAAGTGGTAAAAATAAAACAGCAGCAGCAGCAATCTGTGGAGGAAAAAAAAATAGTTTCAGTGAAAATAATCCATGTCACTGCTCCTGAGAGGGATAGTTGAAGAATCTATCTCACTTGAGGAAGCCCCTCAGATGGGATGGGGAAGAGAAGGGAATATGTTTGCTAGTAGGGAGGGCTGCTATTGCCCATTTGTGAGGAAGGCAGAGGAGGGGAGATGCCTTCCTGCAAATTATTATTATCATTGGATTAAGAAACTTGAGCCTTGTTGATAATTTTATTTCTGTAGTTCTTCTTGGGAGCAGAGGATTTTCATCTGGCTTACCCACATTTAGCCTTTAGAAATTTGCTTTCAATATTTTGCAATTAGAATTTTTTAATCTTGTAAATTCTTAAGAGATGTTTGTCTGAGGAATCTATGCCAAAACTCTCCTTTACATAGGTTTCATTATAGAAGACAAACATGTTTTTATCAATCTTGAAATAGATGGGACTTTCTGACATATGTCCAACAAATGCAAATTCTACAAAGAATGTTTGATAGGTTCCTGAATAAAGAGAAACAGCCTAATACAATTTCATATCTGACTACTGCTGCAGCGCCAATAAAAGAAACTGTTGGCACCCAAGGATTTTGTAAATTCTATTGAAGGAAACCAAAATATTTTACCCAAAAATATACTTCTTTGACGCATTTTGAGATGGCTGTTTAGTGGCCCTGAGACAAAAGTAGTCCTACAAAGCCGTCTTCCTGGAGGAGATTAGCAGCTGTAGAGGAAAAACCTGATGCAGCCAGCCTTTCTTTGAGGCCCTCTCTTGTCCAGATCTAGGAAGGATTTAACTGAGAGTCTAAGACTTCAGAGGTCTGAAAGAAACATTTGCCATCTTTTCTCTCTGAGGGCTGCTACCTATAAAGAAATTGCAGAGGACAAATGAGAGGTTATTCCTTGGCCTCTGCACTATCAACATCAAAGTACACAGATGACTTAGAATTTGAAAATGTTGCAATTTTGGGATCAATTTTTTTTTTTGAGACTTTGTCACACTGCATAGAGTGCGGTGGCATCAGAGCTCACAGCAACATAAGACTCTTGGGCTTAAGCAATTCTCTTGCCTTAGCCTCTCGAGTAGCTGGGACTATAACTGCCCACCACACCTGGCTATGTTTTTTTTTAGAGACTGGGTCTCAATTTTGCTTATGCTGGTCTCTAACTCCTGAGTTTAAGCAATCCACCCTCCTCAGCCTCCCAGAGTGCTGGGATTATAGATGTGAGCCACTGTGCCCTGCCTTTGCACTAATTATTAATGTCTTCAATTCTGTGTTTGAAATTGATCTAATATGTTGTGTGGGTTTTTTTTTCCTGTTTTTCTTTGCCTTTATTGACTGTCCCCCTTGTGGCTAGTCTGGGTTTCTGCTTCATTTAAAGTTATCTTGGTGATTTCTGAACCTGTCCATGACAGAAATACAGATAAGATTGTCATGAGGCTGCTTTGAATTGGGAAAACAGTAATTTCCTCTAGCAGTCAGATGTTTCTCACATAAAGAAGCCGGCGAGTCTATTCTTTCCCCACTCTGGGGTTATCATAATGAGTTGGTTTATTAGGCTGTCAATGGACTAAAAATATCTATAACAAACACAGAATAAAATCATTTCACAGTTTTTATTTCTGCCACAACGCTGTCTTCTTTTGGCAAGGGGGAGTATATCAGAGTGATAATCGTATCTACTTAGTTCTAGAGCTTCTAAAGATATCTTGTTGGCAACTCCAGATGCTGTCCCCAAATATTCCATGGGATTGACTCGTTGCAATCTCAAATCTTTTTTTTTTTTCAGCCACACTCAAACAATCATATTTCTTTTCTCTAGAAATGACATATTGTAATTTGAGTCACTGCCAGTTAATCTTGTGGGTGTATTTTTCTTTCGAATAAAAATTTGCCTTTGTCATTATTTATATCTTGTGAGTCATGAAGAATACCACACAAATTCAATTTGTATTGTGGTGATAATTTGCTATTAATGTTTGAAGGACTTTCTAAAATTTCTTCCTTTCAGGGAATAATTTTTCTTGTAATTTTTGTTTTGTTAGACAAATAAGTGATAAATACACAAGGTACAAAATTTCAAGGTATATAAGCTCAACAGTCCAGTCTCTTCTTTTCCTTCTGTCCCACTCAAATTCCTGAAGTGACAACCACTATTTTTTATAATTCCTGAGATGTCATAGGTATTTGTACATAAATAAGTACATGTGGAATTACATAACTCAAACTTAATACTTTGGGAACTTTTCTCTGAGACTTGAGAAAAATGTGACAAGGCAGTCCAGTCATGAGGTTTTCACTCGCAACTTCTACCTTTTTTCCCTTGTAAATAATTAAGATCAAATCTCACCAGAGATAAGACTTTCTCAGAACACTCCTCCTCCTCACTGAGTCATAAAGTAATTTTCCTTGGCATGTAGAAATCAAATCATGGTAATGTATGCACTGATCTTGTATGGAAATAGGTGCAATCCTGCTAAAATCTCTTCACCTCTTGCTGTATATGTGAAACCTTTACTTCATTTTGGATTGCCGAGCCCATTTGTTTGGAGTCAGTTCTCCGTGGTGGCTATCCTCAAGATTTGGACTCAAACTCCATCCTTAATTCTATTTTCAAAATCTCATTATTTAAAGTTACATAAGATGGCTATGCATACATAAGATGGATATAGATAAATATTTCACCAGTGATTACATAGTACACCTGCTGTTCTATGCCTTGCCTTATTTCATTTAATGATATGCCATGAATTATTTTTCATACTTACGCTTATAGAGTTTCTTCAATATTTTTGATGGTCATGTAGAAGTCCCTCGTAGGAAGGAAGGTACATTTAATATTTTTACCCAGTTTTTTTATAGCCAGACATTCAGGTGAATATTCTCCATATTTTGCCTAACAAATCAGGTTGCAGTGAAACCATTTCTACATTAGTTAGCTCATATACCTGTGCCAGTTTTTATGTAGGAATGTTCCTGGTAAATGAATATGTGCCTTTAAAAGTTTCATGAAAATTGTACTCCATAGTTCCAATTTACCCACCCACCATGAATAACTGTTTCTCTTTTCACATGTCCTCCCCAGCACGTTGTCACGAATGTTTTGTCTTTGCCAATTAAATAAGTAAAGAATGAAATTCTACTCTGGTCTTAATTTGCATTTGTGTCAATCTGAATGAGGGTGAGCTTCTTGTCCTACATATATTTTCATTTCTTTATACCGTATGCAAATACGTAGCCTAATAAGCACATAACCCCAAGCATCATTCACTTTGAAACCTCATCCCTCCTGTAGGTAGGATTTGCTCCAGACTGAAAAGATTCTCACCTTATCTTTTTCTCCTTTCTTTCACTTTCTAAGTTCATCGGGTTATTCTAGGCCTGGAATAAAGAGAGGCAACAGAGACGAGGAGCAGATAAGTCTAAGCGTGCTTAGGAACGCCATCAGCTGACTTTCCAGTGTTGGATATTTTTTGTGGGTTTCTCTGGAGATCTTCCTGTTGAGAACTTCTCAGCGCAGCTCCTTCTGTGCGGCTATGCTTTCTTTACCCGACTGCTTTTTACTCCAATCTCAGCCTCTTGGTTTCCTGTAGCTAATCCTCACTGGGGCCCTTGGCCTCTCCACACAGTTATCTCTGATGGACTACTTTACCAACTACAGGCTCTCTCAGTGAGTTTGTGCCTTGTCTCGTGACAAGACATCTCTGATGTTCTTGGACATGTAGGATACTCCCAAAGAGGCCCACTTTGTACACCGACTTTGGTGACTTTCTTTGCTTTAGACTTTATTCAGTAACAGTCTGACTCCAATTCCTGACTTGTTACCTCCACTTGACCTGGAGTAAAGAGAAGCCAAAATTCCATGCTTTCCAGCAACTTTACCCAAAGGAATTCTCCTTGTCAGCCTCTTCAGCCAGATTTCCAATAAATTTGTTTTTTTCACTTACGTAACTCCACTGTTGAAACTTCAACAGCATAAATGTCCTCCAATCTCTTTATTAATATAAAAATGTAAATATTTTACAAGCATTTTTTCTTCACATATTAAGAAAGGTTATTTAACAAAGCATTTACATTTTCCACATACTATGTCCAGCAGGCTTCTTAATAAATACAGTTGGAATTTACATTTCATAACAAAGTTCAATCACATTAAAGTTTATAATTCATAATTCCACAAATTGAAGAAGAGAAAATTGCTAAAAATGAACATGATAGGTGCTTTAAAAGAGACTTAAACCACATGAGTTGTGAAATATATTTACTAGAAGATATCATATTTATTGGGTATCAAATGATTTAAAAAGAGAAAATAGTTGAAGGAATTGAAAGGTTTTTTTTTTTTACAATTTTCCATTTGAAAATGAAAGCTGTTCAGTCACAATATCATACCATTTTCCAGAATTATGCTAAATAGTCCACACTTGATTTATCCTTTGTTCTTTCTAAGAATTAGCATACTTGAAATTCTAATTCATTTCAGGTAAATGCTATAAATTTATTTGTGTAAAAGAGAAAGGTACACAGAATATATGTACAAACAAAACCATAATTGAGTTATTTAGAAAAAAATCCTGAGAAAATGTAAGCCGGTGGAAGACTAGGTAGTTAAGTTTTATTATATTTAGTTAGGAAATACAGTTGAGCCACCAAAAATAAAGAACCAATGTTGTTGAGAAATGATTTCACCATTGTATCTTGTTAAATGCAGATAAGCATTTTATTGGGGTTATGAAAATGGGAATGTAACAGGGTAGAGTATGCATACTTTTGCACCTGTTGAAAATATCAAATAAAAATTTGAAAAGTCAATACTTACCAGCATTAAACAGTGACAAGATAGTGAGGAATTACTAAACCCAAACTAGGTAGAAACAAAAGTATAAACATTTAGTTAGAGTGCAAAAACTATGTTTTCCCTAAGACTCTTACCACCCTAAATATGCACAAATTCTGCCTCTAAAAGTCTGACTGGGAAAAAATTCAAAGCTCAAAATTTCCCACAGGAGGGAGCCTAATAGTTGATCACCTCCCCTTAAATCTAAGGGTACAAAGAGCTTCACAATGAAGGGAATGGTGAACCAAAAATACATCAAACCACCTGCTTGGTAAAAGGTCAGTCAAATAAAGTAGCTTTGTTACTAAGCTGACCATGATAAACAAAATAAGCAAACTAAATATTTACTAAACTTTATTTTTTTGCAGAACAAATGGTTTATCTTGGAGATTATTTCATGTGCATTTGAAAAGACCCTAGTCTTTTCCAATATATTTCGTTTACATGTCAATTAAACCCAGTCGATTGACAGTGTTTTTGAGGAATTTAAAATCCTTACTAATTTACTCTCTGATTGTTCTAGCAATTACTGGTAGAAGGGATTTAACATTTCTAAATTTAATTGTGGGTTTGTCAATTTCTTTTATCATTTCTGTCAGATTTTGCTTCATGTATTTTGAGGCTCTGTCATTACGTGTATCATCATTTAGAATTTTTATGGCTTTTAGATGGATTATTCCTTTTATCATTATAAAATGCCCTTTTCAACCCTGGCAAGGGTTCTTTTTTCTTAAATCTTCTTTGTCTGTTAACAATATAGCTATTCTAGTTCTCTTTGATTAGAATTTGCATGGTAAGTCTTTATCCATCTTCTTACTTTTAACCTATTTGTATCTTTATTTTAAAGTGTATTTCTTATAGACAAAAATAGTTGAATCTTTCTTTTTTTAGTCTAATTTAATAATGTTTCAGATGGACTATATATATTATATACATCTAATACAATTATCAGTGTGGTTAGGTTTAAGCTACAATCTTGTTATTCATACTGCATTTTTCGAAAAGACTAATAAAATTGACAAACTTTTATGGAAAGACCAAATCCAGTAGAAAAGTCAACAGTAACCAGTATCAGAAAGGAAAAAGGCACTGTAATTAGAAGTTGATAGATGTGGAAAGGTGGAAAGGTGCCGCAAAGACCCCAGTGAGCCGAGAAGAGTTAATAGCAGAGATTTATTAAGAGCATCTGCAAGCAGATGGGTTGCCATTGAAAATGGAAATCGGTGGCAGCACTGAGTGGATCAGGGGCCTCTTTTAAAGTGGTTCAGGGTGTGACAAATGCAGCTCAGGAAGTGTTAGGGAATGTCTCATCTGCTGGAGCCCTTGTAAAAGGTAGGAGATTGTTGTGAATCTACAGCCTGTAAAGAATATTTCACAGACACCACCTGAAACACTGCGAGTCCTGTTCTTTGCTCCATCCGAGATAGGGAAAGCCCACTTTCCAGCCTGTTGGGCATAGGGACAGGACTTGAGGGCTTAGGGGTCCTCCTTATCCTTCTTCCAATGTTGTCCCAAGACCTAGAAGAAATATCCCAGAGCCTTTTAAAACAACAGAGAGGCAGGCTAGCTGGGTGGAAAATCCGCTCTGCAACATTCCAGGAGTAACTGCCCTGCAATATTTCAGAGACGTGGGGCTTTAACCATCATTCTGCAGTTTGACCTCCAGACCCATGTCTTGGCCATTGTTCTCTGATTAGAATTTTGGCTTAATTCATTTGAATTCTTGGCCCAGTTCTTCAAAATGGCTATCTCACTAAAATGGCCATAGTCATGCTCAGGGGGTATCTAAGGCTTGGGGATTCCTTTCCCACACAAGTATTGCAGGATTTTAAATGATAATCAAGCAATATTAAAAATAACCTTAGGCTCTCGTTATGTCTAAAGTCATTTTTTGTACAATTCTTATGCTAAGATAGGTTTTATGTTATTAAAGCATAGTAAAAACAAAGACAAAAACCGAAAGAAAAGACACAGAGTTTAACAGAGAACCTTTGTAGTCTGCAAAGCCCCAAATATTTACTATCTGCCCCAAATATTTACTATTTGCCTTTCACAAAAAGTTTGCTGCACACTGATTTAGACCAATAAATTTGAAAATTAAGACATAAAGTAAAAACGTTTAAGAAAATATTCTTACCATTTTGTCTAAGAGGAAACAAAACATCATCATGTTCTAAAATCATTAATAGAATTCAGCTAAGATATCTTTTAGTAAACAAGTGAATAGTTTATTAAGAATTAAACAAAGGTATGATGTGATATAGTTCAAGCAAGACACTCAAGATAGGTATAATAGTACTACTCACACAAAAACTTACATTTCACCTCAAAAGAAATCAAGACAAAAGAGAAAGCAATTTCACTGTTATAAAATAAGAAATTGCATGCAAAGTATTAACTTTGCCCCCCAAAAGCCCAGCCTCCCAACAAACAAAAAACTATCTGGGAATACTGCTATGCTAGCGTATTAACCACAGTACAATCATTCATAGGAAAACAGTAATTAAGCAATGAATTAAATTAAATGACAAAGTTCAAACTATCATATACTCATAGACCACAATGATTTTACAAAATAAGCAATTCCAGAAATTTTATAAACAATAAAAAAAGAAATATTTCAATATCATTCTACTTGATCTAGATACACCTGATATTGAAATCGGAGAAAATATATTGTTATAAAGGGAAATTACAAACATGTTTCACTTATAGATGAGGATGCAATATCCTAAACAACATATGGACAAGTTGAATTAAAAAATTAATTAAGATATTGTGATATGGTAAAATATATATTTGAAGTTTCTCTCATTTGCTGACATGTATCTCCTAAAACACTTGTAATCTCCAGACTGATTAGATTGTTTTCTTATAAAGAGGCGACAATGGCTAGGGTCCACTTAGGTGGCTTTAAGATGGGAGCTGAAAGCACTAAGGCAGGATTAGAAAGGCAAGTCTTTTAGCCTCATCCCTGAACATATGGACAGGGAGAGGGGCTAAAGGTTACATGCATCATGAAGGGTCACATCAATGATTTAGCCAAGGAAGCATATGTGATGTAGCCTCAGTAAAGATCGTGAAGGACCAGATTCAGAGAACTTCTGGAGAGCTGACTACGTGAAGGTTCTTGGAGGGTGACTTGCCTGGAGGGGCATGGAAGCTCCATACTCCTTCCTACAAAACCTCACTTTCTGTATCTCTTCATCTTTACTCTCTGTACTATTTTTATAATAAACCAACATATTTAAGCGTGTGCATGTCAGACTTCAGTGAACTGCTCTAGTAAAATAATGAACCAGGAGAAAGGAGCATGAAAATCCTTAGTTTATAGCTAGCGTAGCAGAAGTTTAGGTCACAATCTACTATTTGCAACTGGTATCTAAAGAGGGGAGCAGTCATGTAGGGCTGAGCTCTTGACCTGTGGGTTGTGATATTACCTGCAGGCATATAGAGTCAGAACTGAATTGAATTAGTGGACACACAGCTGGTGTTTGCTGCAGAATTATTTGCTTGATATGGTGGGAGAAACCCCCACACATCTGGATTCACAGAAGTAATGTGTATTGCATTGTGAGAGTGCAGTAGATGAAACTGATGTTTTCCCTATATCTTTACAGATGTTAAAAATCTTCCTCCAAAGAAAACTCCTGACCCAGATGGCCTTACCGCTGAGTTCTACCAAACACATTATTGGAAGATATTTCCTAAAATAGGAACAATAAAGGAGATATTCTCCATTTTGCTTTATGAAGCTAGTATACCTTTAGACCCGAACTTTAAAATATAATAAAATAAACAAACAAGCAAACATTATAGGCTAGTCTCATGAAAGTAGAAACAAAAGACTAAATCTGGCAATCTATTAAAAAGATGTCATGGTAAACATGGAGGGTTTACCACCATCAGGTTGGTAAATTTAACAATAATACTTCAAAGGAAAAAAATTCTTAATATCACAATAAATATACTAAAATTATTGCATTAAATTTACCAAACAATCATGATGAAAAAAATTTTGAAAACTATAAGGGTAATAAAAAACTTCTTTACTACCTACAAAAGCTTGTATTATTTGAAGGCCAAAGACCCTTCATTTAAAATCAGAAAGGAAGGGAGTCTGTGCTGATAGTGCTTCTAACATATATCTATAATCTATTATATATATATATATATGTATATAATATACACATGTAGTTGGGGATTCATTGAGGGTACAAAGAAATAGGTTACACTGATTGCATTTGTTAGATAAAGTCCTTCTTATAATTGTGTCCTGCCTCCAAGAGGTGTGTCACACTCTGTGAGGCCCCCATTCCCCTCCCTTCTTTCCTCTCCCTGCACCTCCCTTCCCCCACCCCTTACCATGTATTAGTCATCAATTGTCCTCATATCAGAATTGACTATATAGGATTCATGCATCTCAATTCTTGTGATGCTTTACTAAGAATAATGTGTTCCACTTCCATCCTGTTTAATACAAAAGACATAAAGTCTCCTTCTTTTTAATGGCTGACTCCTATTCCATGGTATACATATTCCACAGCTTGTTAATCCATTCCTGGGTTGGTGGGCATTTAGTCTGTTTCTACATTTTGGTGATTGTAAATTGAGCTGAGATAAACAGTTTAGTACAAATGTCCTTATGATAAAATTATTTTTTTTTTCCTTTTGGGTAGATGCCTAGTAATGGGATTGCAGGATCAAATATGAGGTCTAGTTTGAGTTCTTTGAGGATTCTCCATACTTCCTTCCAAAAAAGATTGTATTAGTTTGTAGTCCCACCAACAGTGTAAAAGTGTTCCCTAGTCTCCACATCCACACCAGCATCTGCAGTTTTGAGATTTTCTGATGTGGGACAGTCC
>CAUYRH010120055.1:0-13609 GCA_963574655.1 Perodicticus potto
AAAGGGGAACACTTCTACACTGTTGGTGGGAATGCAAACTAATACATTCCTTTTGGAAAGATATTTGGAGAATACTTAGAGATCTAAAAATAGATCTGCCATTTGCACCTTTAATTCCTTTATATCCTGAAGTGTATATCCTAAAGACCAAAAATCACATCATAATAAAGATATTTGTACCAGAATGTTTATTGCAGCCCAATTCATAATTGCTAAGACGTGGAAGAAGCCCAAATGCCCATCGACCCACAAATGGATTAATAAATTGTGGTACATGTATACCAGGGAATACTATGCAGCCTTAAAAAAAGATGGAGACTTTACCTCTTTTGTGTTTACATGGATGGAGCTGGAACATATTCTTCTTAGCAAAGAATCTCAAGAATGGAAGAAGAAGTATCCAATGTACTCAGCCCTAATATAAAGCTAATTTATAGCTTTCATATGAAGGCTAAAACCTAATTATAGCACAAGAATACAGGGAAAAGGGAAAGGGAGGGGAGGGGAGTGGGGAGGGTGGATGGAGGGAGGGCAATTGGGGGGATCACACCTATGGTGCATCTTAGCAGGATACTGGTGAAACTTATTAAATGTAGAATATCAATGTCTTCATATAATGATTAAGGAAATGCCATGAAGGCTATGTTTAACATTACGACCAAAGTATTTCAGATTGTATATGAAGTCAGCACATTGTGCCCCATGATTGCACCAATGTACACAATTATGATTTAATAAAATTATTTTTTTAAAAAAGAGAGATAATCATTGAGAATTGTCCAAACTTGATTAAAGAAATAAACCTATAGATTCAATCAACTCTGGGCACCCCAAGAAGGATAATAAATACATACACATATCTAGGCACATCAGAGTAAGACTGCTGACAAACAAAGACAAAGATAAACTCCTAAAGACTCAGAGGAAAAAAGACATGTCTTAAAAGAAGCAACAGTAAGACAGAAAGCCGACTTCTCAACGGAGATAAAATAGCCAGATGTCAATGAACTAATATTTTCACAATGCAGGAAGAACATAACAACCAACTTATAATTCTATTCTCATAAAATATCTTCCAAAAATAAAGCTGAGATAAATCCAAAATCAGAATTTGTCACCAGTAGAACCACATAAAGAAATACTAAAGGGAGAAGAAGATAATCCCAGATTAAATCTAAAAATACAGGGAAAAAAATCAAGGGAATCAGGAAAATATATAAATATTGGCTGTTTGAAATAATAGCAAGAACAATTCCTTTTTTTTTTTTTTTTTTTAAATTGTTGGGTATTCATTGAGGGTACAAAGATCCAGGTTACACTAATTACATTTGTCAGGCAAAGTCCCTCTTACAAATGTGTTCCTGTCCCAAGAGTGTGCCAAACCCAGTGATAGGGTGCCCCCCCACCCCCTCCCTCCTTCTCTCTTTCCCCTTCCCTATTGCCTCCCCTCCCCACCATGTACTAGGTCATCAATTGTCCTCATATCAAAATTAAGTACACTGGAATCTTTTTTTTTTTTTTTTTGAGACAGAGCCTCAAGCTGTCACCCTAGATAAGAGTGCCATGGCATCACAGCTCACAGCAACCTCCAACTCCTGGGCTTGAGAGAGTCTCCTGCCTCTGCCTCCCAAGTAGCTGGGACTACAGGCACCTGCCACAATGCCCGGCCATTTTTTGGTTGCAGCCGTCATTGTTGTTTGGCGGGCCTGGGCTGGATTCGAACCCGCCAGCTCAGGTGCACGTGGCTGGCGCCTTAACCTGTTGAGCCACAGGCACCAAGCTAGTACACTAGATTCTTGCTTCTCCATTCTTGTGATGCTTTATTAGGAAGAATGTGTTCCACCTCCATCCAAGTTAGTACAAAAGATGTATAGTCTCTATCTTTTTTAGTGGTTGAATAATATTCCATGGTATACATACACCACGGCTTGTTAATTCATTCCTGCATTTAGGTTGTTTCCACATTTTGGCAAATGTAAATTGAGCTGCAATAAACAGTCTAGTGCAAATGTCCTTATGATAAAAGGAATTTTTTTTTCTTCTGGGTAGATGCCCAGTAATAGGATTGCAGGATCAAATGGGAGGTCTAGTTTGAGTTCTTTGAGGATCCTCCATACATCCTTCCAAAAAGGTTGTATTAGTTTGCAGTCCCACCAGCAATGTAAAAGTGTTCCCTTTTCTCCACATCCACACCAGCATCTGCAGCTTTGCAACGTTGTAATATGGGCCATTCTCACTGGGGTTAGGTGATATCTCAGGGTGGTTTTGTTTTGCATTTCTTTGGTAATTAGGGATGATGAGCCTTTTTTCATGTTTGTTAGCCATTCATCTGTCTTTTTTAGAGGAGGTTCTATTCATCTCTTTTGCCCATTGGCTCTTTATATGTTGCTTAATTTGAGTTCTCTGTAGATCCTAGTTATCAATCTTTTGTCTGATTCGTAATATGCAAACATCTTTTCCCATTCTTTTGACGGTCTATTTGCTTTGGTTGTTGTCTCCTTAGCTGTACAAAAGCTTCTTAGTTTAATTAAGTCCCATTTGTTCATTTTTGCTGTTGTTGCAATTGCCAATGAAGTCTTCTTCATAAAGTTTTTTCCCAGGCCAATACCTTCAAGTGTTTTCCCCCCTCTTTCTTCAAGAATTTTTATTGTTTCATGTCTTAAATTTAGATCTTTTATCCATCTTGAATCTATTTTAGTGAGTGGCGAAAGGTGTAGGTCCCGTTAGCAAGAACAATTTCTGATAGGATTTAAAATATAAATTAAAACACACAATAATGCAAAAATAGAGTAAATAGAATTAAAGTATTCTAAAGATCATTGCATTGCCTGGGGATGGAAAAAGTATCAATTTATATTATGCTTGTGTATCCATGTTTTTATCTCCAGGTAAATTAATAAAAATAGTAAAATAATACATAATTCACAGTAGCTTAGGGAAATTTTCCCCTAATGGGGAAAAAGGGAATAATAACAACAAAAATCCAAAGATAGCAACTAACTTACAGTAGTAATGGAGGATAGTCCTAGTAGTAGAAAATTTGTAAAATTAAGATTTTTGCACATTTAAGTCTTGGCATGTAAACGCTGACTTTAGTCCCTCCATACCAGAACATAAGAAATTGCATTACAGTGTGATATGTACAGTAAGGGAAAATTTATAAGAGTTTGGTCTAGTAAATATCTGGATTTACCATGCTTTGGTAACTAAGTTATTACATTAATAGTGCAAACATAGGCAAAGAAGCCAATGGAACAGAAAAGAAATTCCAGGAACAAACATATGTACAATTGATTGATAATAAAGGTGGAGGAGGGGAGGTGAAGAGGAGGGAGAATAATCTTTTCAGTTTCTGGAGTTTGGTGATTAGATGTCCATATGAAAAAAAATATGAAACTTGACCCTACCTCACACCCTACATAAAAGACAATTCCAGGTGAATTATAGATCTAAATGTGAAAGACAAAATAATAACACTTCTACAAGGTAAACACAGAATACTTTATGGCATGGGTAGAGAAAGATTTTTTAAACTTTCCACTAAATGCTTCAGCCATCAAAAGGAAAAGTAGTTAATTGAACTGTATTAAAATGAGAAATTCTCATTCATTAACATTATGAAAAGGATAAAAAAGAGAACCTACAGAACTGGAAATGTTTACTACACTTATAAGAGACAAAGGGCTTATCTCAGAATGTAAAAACACCAGACAACTCAGTAGGAAAATGAACCAGAGACTTGAATGGACACCTCATAAAAGAGGATAGCAAAATAAACACAGGAAATATAGGAAAATGTGTTCAACCTCTTATGTCATCAGAGTAACACAAATTTAAACCATAAAAACACCATTATGCAAACACTGGAATGGCTAAAATTTTTAAAGTTGATAATACCAAGTTCTGACAAGGGTATGGAGTCACTGCAACTTTCATATACTGCGGCTGGAAGCATAAATTGGTACAATTACTTTAGAAAACTGGCAACATCAGCTCAGCTCCTGTGGCTCAACAGGCTAAGGCACCAGCCACATATACCTGAGCTGGCAGTTTCTAATCCAGCCTGGGCCCGCCAAACAACAATGACAGCCGCAACCAAAAAATGGCCGGGTTTTTTGGAGGGCGCCTGTAGTCCCAGCTACTTGGGAGGCAGAGGCAGGAGACTCACTTGAGCCCAGGAATTGGAGGTTGCTGTGAGCTGTGATGCCACAACACTCTACCCAGGGCGACAGCTTGAGGCTCTGTCTCAAAAAAAAAAAAGAAAAGAAAACTGGCAACATCAACTGAAATCAAACATATTTGATTGAACCTGAGACTGAGCAATTCCACTCTTAATTACATGCCCAAGATAAATGTATCCACATGTTCATCAAATTGCAGGTATTGAAACATTCATAAGCAGCATTATTCATAATTGCCAAATATGGAAACAGGTCAATGGCATAATTGATGCATAAATGGTGATGAATGCAGGAGGGGTAGACAAAAACTAAAAAAGAAAGCAAACTCTGCCCTAGAAAATGACTTCAGTGATGGTTTGGTGACATACAAGGCAACAACTGAGACTAGGAAACAATTAAAAGCAAAAACACTTCACCAGACTCTAAAGTCAGTGGAGTTCAGGGAAGAGACAACTCCCATAGAACAGCACTGTCAGGAAGGAAGGGGCTTGGAGGGCCCAGGAGTCTGGGAGGGAATCAATCCCGTGGATTCCAACTCTAACATTACAGGAACATCCCCTTATCTCCACCCTAATGTTACAGAAAATCCCATGCCCCTGCTGAAATCAGGGATATTAGTTGATTATCTGTTAGCTCACCTGTACCAAAGCAGAGCCTCCTCTCTAGACTCCCAGCCTCTTTCCCCCCTCACATTGCTAAACCTGGGCTTCAATGGAAACTGAAGCACAGCTCTGAACCACAACTGTAACCACAAACAATGCCAACTTTCCCTTTGCAAGTTGCTCTGTCCAAATTGCCACCCTTGTGCTGTCATTTGATTGCTTCCCCCTGCCCAGAGCCTCCTGGGGGTCAAGGCACTTGAGCCAGGCCTCTGATCTTGCCTGGCAGCCACTGCCCAGGTTATTGCAAGCCTTCAGCCTCACCTCCCACCTGCCAGACTGAAATTCTTTCCCACCCTGCCATCTGGTGACCTCATCCCATATTTGAGGGCTCAGTCCATCCCTGACCACCCAGGGAATGGGGACCACTTCTGTCCTTGGATCCCCATGCCCCCCCATCCACAACTATGTCACCTGGTCACATGGCCTGTCTCCGCACTGGACATAGGCTCCTTAAGAATCATTCTAGTTCCTCTCAGGTTGATACAGGATCTGGCCCCAAGGAGGCCACAAACAATGCCAACTTTCCTTTTGCAAGCTGCTTTTATACCTGATTTCATTTGATTCTCACAGTAATCTCCCCCTGTAGGTCATCTCCATTTATCTGGTGAGGAAGCTGAGGCTTAGAGAAATGGGCAATGTGGTCCATATCTGTCGGGAAGCGAGTTATAAGAATTCTCACCTGCTTGAGGCTGTTCTAGGACATTGCCCTGAGGACAGTGGCTCCTCTCTTCCAAGCAGGCCCTTTCCAAGCCACAAGGGTAGAGCAGCACTCTGCTTCTCCAGCAGTCCAGTCAATCCTCCACAAGAGGGTTTCAGAAGCTATTCTGGAACATTTACCTCTCCACAACGTCCACCATCTCCTCCCTGATCTGGTTCTTCCCCTTCCAGTGGTTGTTCCCCTTGCTGTCCTGACAGACCACACAGGTGTGGGGACTCGGGCCCAGGTTCACCAACACCAAGCCAGCAGAGAGACCACCTTCTGGACTTCTCCTAGGACTGGTTTCTTTCTTGCTCTGGCATGGGCTACTAACTACGGTGATGTGAAAGGGACATTTTAGCCAGGAAAGCAGGCCATACCACCATGGTGTCCTTTCAACCTATCAGTTCGGGATTCCAGTGTGCCCCTCTCTCCCTGGAACTTCCTCCCATTCCCAGCCTCCTTGGAAGAACCAGAATGGAGGCAGCAGCTGCAAGCTCACTGCTCCATCCCTATCCCCATCCCACCTTCCGGCCCCCTTTGGCCCCTCTCCACCCACCACCTAAAACACATACATTCCAGAGCCTTTGATGGCAAAGTATATTGTCACACCACACTGGCCTACTGGGCAGAGCTAGCCCTTGGCAAGGGACCTTGTCCCTAAAACCCCTGGAAGGTGGGAGCCTGCTGCAATTTCAGGATATTGAAACCTGCAGCCAGGACAACCCTAGCTCAGGACACCAAGGTCCTTCCCCAACCCCCATGCTTTAAGAGTCTCATCCAGGCCCTCTTCCAGCTGTGTGTCTTTAGGGGTCAGGACTCTATTTGGGGAGGATTAACAGACAAAATACAAATTCCCAATTAAGTTTGAATTTCAGATAAGCAACAAATACTTTGGGGAGTATACGCATGCATTTGGGACAACATCTACTGAAATACACATTATTAGTTGCTTAACTGAATGAGCTGTGTTTTCATTTTCCAGCTAACCCGAGTACAAGGTAAAGGAACATGCCCACCTGGAGCTCATTCTCTCCCTCCTACATCATGCTGTGGGTCGCAGGAACACTGCCCAAGAGGCTCCAAACTCGCTTGTAGAGCTTCTGCATGTCCCTCTTCCTGCGGGGCTCTGGTTCAGCCACTGTGCACACTCTAGGCCTGGGGAGCAACCTGAGGCATCTGATCTGGGCTGGGGATGGAGCTTGGACTGCAGGTTGGGGGTTCATTCATGCTCTGTAAGTCTGTCACGGTGAGGTCAGAGCCCAGGGAAGGGAGAAGGGGCAGACTCGTGCCAGGGGCTTCCATTATACTTCTGCATGGGCCCACTCACAACAGGGCAGGTCTGCCCCAGGCACAAATGGTTCTCCCACAGCAAAGCGGTGCAATCCCTAATTGTCATACCCTCCTGCTTCCTGCCTACAGAAGCATCAAGGTAGGACAGTGGGATTCCCAGAGTAGAGTCCCCTGGGAAGGAAGCCTGTTTGCTGGCTGAGGAGAGGCAGTGCTGTGGTGCCCTGGGCTTCTGCCTGCTCTGCAGCCATGCCATTGCTGCCTTCACTATTCAGGAGTGAGTCCCAGGCCAGGGACACAGGAAACAGGGAACTTAGTCTCCTCCCAGGAAGCTGACTGGGCCCTGATAATGTTCCTGAGCTTCAGTTTCATCAAAGGTAAAAGGGAAAGAGTCCCTGTCTCTTGGATGGTTATGAAAATTAGGCATGATTCCATAAAACTATGGAGATAGGGCTTGGAAGGTGTGAGGAAAGAATAGTCTGAGCACGGGGGACTTTTCCGGCAGTGAAGCTACTGTATGGCACTATAATGGTGAATACATGACATCCCCACCTGTCAAATCCCATAGACTGTGCAACACCAAGAATGAACCTTAATGTTAACTGTGGCCTTTGGGTGATGATGACGTGTCAGTGGTTGTAACCAGCAGAGTGAAGGACTGTCAGTGTGTAGGGATGGGGATGGGGATGCGGATGGGGGCGGGGAGAAAGGGTCTCTGCTCTTTCCACTCAATTTTATTGTGAACATAAGACTGCTTTAAAAAATACAGCTAAAAAATTCAGGTGTGATAAAGAATGTACGAGTGCCTTCCGTTTCACTTAGTCATTCAACAGACAGTGATTGAGCGTCTACTATAAGTTTGCATTTATAGATAAGCAACAAGAGTTGTTAAGTAGAAGTTTCTTTCCTTGCGGAGAGTGAGACTTGGGAGCCCTGGAGCTGGCGAGAAATCTCCCCAGGAGATGAACCCCCGGCAGGTCTCTGCGACTGGTCTGCGAGTGTAGACGCGAGCGGGCGATGAAGAGGGATCCTAGCTCAGACCCCGGGGGCAGAGGCAGAAGCCGGGAGTGGCGGGACAAGCAAGCTGGGCTGGCAGGGTGGATGCCGGGGAGGAGGCTCAGAAGCTGCCGGAGGCCCGGGGCGTAGCGAGGAGGAGGGGAAGGGGTAAGAAAGGAAGGGGGAGGGGAGACAAGGCGGGTGTGGGTGGGTGGAGAAAGCGGGGGAGGGCGGGGCCTGGAGGCTCTCCCCGCCCCGCCCCCTCCCCGGCGCCACCGTGTGGCCGCTGCGAGCACTGCACTGCGCGGGGAACAAAGCCCGCGGCGGGGCGGGGCCGCCTCGGCCTCCAGGTCCACAAACCAGGGCCCCCAAGAGGAAATGACGCCCCAGATAAAAGCAACAGTGCTTGTAGACACGCTGCTGGAGGTAGTTCGGAGAGGAGCAATTGAGGAGGGGATGAGGCACTATGACATCTTCCCCACTGGCAAAGTTTACCCACCCCAGAAGCTCCCATCTAAGCGCTGAGCTGGCAGAGATGGAGTTTTAGGGGAGGGAGGAAGAGCACACTGCTGTGCAAGGCGCCGGCGCTTCGCAGCCGTGTTGGGGGGATGGCCCCAGACACCCACCCTCAGAGAGGCAGAAAAGCGCTGGGTGACGGGCAGGCTTCCAGTCCCCCAGGTTGATGTGCATGCAGTCATCTGGGGGGTGACTCCCCTCTCCAGGACCCTTCACCACCCCTCACCTGCTCAGGAACCCCTTTGTTCGCTGCCATCTCCTGCCCGCCGAGACTACCCTTGCTCAGCCCCACTTTTCTTACGAGCCAGAGGAGGAAATAACACTTTCCCGAATGAAGCAAACTCGGAGCTACCCATGTTGGCAAAGGGAGAAGATCCGGGTGAGGGCAGACCATGAGTGCCCCAGTCCTGCTTCTCCGGCCCAGAGCTGGACATGGGACCCTCCCAGAACCTTCCTGTTTGACTCTGGAGCATCCACTAAGGCCTGACTTGGAGTCAGGGGTGACGGAGGGAAACAGATGCAGACCCTCCTGAACTAGCCTGTCTGCCTTCGCAGACACAGCCTGTCTGGGCAGCTCCCTGGGCCCCTTCACCTTTGCTCCTTCGGCTCACTTCCCAGTGGGGACCACAGCAGGTCCCCTTCCACTTCTCAAGGCCAATCCCAAGAAGGAGAACAGAGAACCTCCTGGGAGCACCCACTTTTTCCCCAGAAACTGACACCCAGCAAAATAGCCTTGTAGATGCCAACAGGACACTCAAGAGAGCCCAAGGGACACATACACACATACTTAGAATCAGTCAGAAGCCCTGTAAACACATTTCTTCCACACAGTCTACATGGGATCCTCTTTGCACCAGCCCTGTCCTCTGCCTGTGTTAGTCTGTACAGGGCACCTTTGGCCAGCACTTCCCTTGAAGATGCTGATGGCACAGCCACCTTGGGCAAGACCCTGTATGAGCACTTTACACCATCCTATCTAGTTCATGAGCTTCTCTCTCACTGTAAGCCTAGAGCAGTTCCCCCTCAAACCTGCCTCTTACCCCTACTCCCTAGCTTCTAAGCTTCAAATACAACCATCTTCCTCTGGTGCCAATTTTCTCAAAATTACCAGCCAGACCACACTACCTGCTAAAGCCTTGTTGTCGCTATAACTTGGAAGCTTTGGATGAACCACCTGCAGGGTGTCATTAATAATTGATTAAACACAGGTGTTGTGGTTATTTGCATTATTGCTATGGACTCTTAGACAGCAGGCCTCTGGTTAAGAAGTCATCTCCTGATGCCCTGTTTTCTTGGAGAAATCTGTCTTGATTTATATATTCTAGACCAGGACAAATGTTTTCTGCAAGAGGCCAGATAAGAAATATCATAGTCTCTGGCAGCCATACAGTTTCCCTGGCAACTGGTCAACTCTGACCTTATGGTAAAAGCATCTATAGGCCACACGTAAGTGAATGGGTGTAGCTGTCTTCCAACAAAACTTTATAACAATAAGTAATGAGATCCTTAGATCACTTCTGCCTGTTTCAGACCTATAATATGTATTTGGCATCGTGACTTAATTGAGCAAATGAGGTGGGTGAAAAAGACCTCAGCTTGGCCTCAGAGTGCTGGGTGGCAAGGCCAGGGCTGTGTCTTATAGCTGGTTGACCTCTAAATCTCACCAAAAATGAGAGTAATCATGCATATCAAGGAAGGAGATCACTCAGATACCCCACTCTTTAGACCTCTGATGTGAGCTGAAATTAGCATAGGATTTAAATGCTCCAGAGTATTTATATAAACTCTGAAATGCTCTACGTTGATCAATTGCTCAGTGTGAGTTTGAGGACCATTTGAGGGCTAAATTGTGTGGAAGAGAGGCCAAAAGGTCTAGTGGACCCTCCTGGAGGTCTATGCCTGAACCCATAGGTCCCCGCAGGAGCTGAAGCCTTGAGAGTGTCATTACCTGCTTTCTTGCATTCTTAGAAATACTTTGGAGAGTGAATGATCTTGTGCAGAGCTTTAATTGTTCTATGCTTCAGTTTCTACTCAGTTGGGCTAACTGCAACTGCAGGGCAGAAATTCTTTCCAGAGCTGTAGCAATACTGAACAGAGCAAGGTCCCTTCTGCTGTGGCTGACCTCAGGCACTGGACCCAACACCTCCTGCCCAATTTGAACATTTGCGTCACTCCATCTTATAGCACCCCCAGGAGGCTGTAGGGAGAACAGGGACTGGATTGTCTCTTTGCACCATTCCTCTTTAGGGCCCAGGCAGATGCGTCAAAGGGGCTGTGTGTGCCAGGTCCTCTGAGAAGCACACAGGACTATGCCCTCCCTTTCCCAAGGGCTGGGCTGTCAGAGCTGCAGGGTTCAGGCTACATGGACAGTTGGGCACCACTCCAGGGGCTTCTGTGTCATTTCCTGGCAACCTTTAAGCAACAGAGGTTGTTAGGTGGGGCAGGCTATTAAAGGCCCAACCTCACAGGGGACCCTTCTGCTCTGGAAATCATATTCTCAGAGTTTTGACTCTAACCTCAGAGGGCTCTGCACTCCCAAAAGAGGAAGATCCTCTGTGCTAAGCCAATACACTGATTTTATAGATGAGGAAACTGAGGCCCAGAGAAGGGAGAGCCAAGCCCTGCCAGTAAGCAACACTAGTTCTAGACTCTGGGTCTCTCTTTCCATGGCAGGCAGCCTGTTACATCAGCATTAATTATAGGTTATTTATTGCTTCCCTTCCCTACCCTTCCACACCCCACTGTATCAACAGAATAGCTTCTTGAACCCTCTGGGAAGTGGGTCCTAGCACAGCAGGGCCTTAGAGTAGTTCACTACGTGCCTTGGGTAGCTGAGACTGGCATGCATGAACACGGGATTCTGTTCTAGCCTTCCTGGGGTCATGGTGGGCCCCAAAGTGGAGCAAAGAAAAAGGTCACGAAAAGCAGTCTTCCCAGCCTGGGCCCCATTTCTCTGCCTCTCAAAGGGAGGTGGCAGGACATGTCAGCTACCAAGGGAGCCTGCAGGGTCCAACTCCCAGGGCCCTGAGGCCTAATGACCTTATCAGGCATTTCCAGCTTTTATGATCTGCCAGCAAGGCCAGCAAGTGACGCAGGCCGACCTCCCCTGGCAGCTTGTTCTTGTGGGCAATGGGTGGTGATCTCACCCCTGCTGGAATGCCACTGCCATTCACATTGCCCTGACCAGGACACAGGCCACCAGGCACCGGCCTGAGCACTGAAGGCCTAGATGCAGAGAGTGGTCTAGATGCAAAATTGGAGTCAGCAGGTGAACTGACAATGTCACCCAGGAGGCCAGAAACTGGAGCAGGGAGGCACAGAGAGCCAGCCCTAGGGAGATGAAAGAATGGGTTTGAAATACATAAAAGTCAGTGGGACAGTTGCTCCAGTAGCCCTCCCACTTAGAACCCTCAGCGTGGCCCTCATGGGGCACTTTCAGCTGCTACTCGCTCTCTGCTTGCCTCCATTGGTTCAGGGATTTCATACAAGCAGTGTCTCCCTCTCTCTCTACAACCCTGCCACACAAACACAAACACGGCCTGTGCATCTGATAGATAAATCACTAGTACTGAGATCGAATCTTGGATTGGACACCTGATAATGAAATGACCTTGGACTAATTACTTTTCTTCTCTAAGCCTCAGTTTCTTTGCAAAATGTCTTTATAGGGCTATTGTGAGCCAATAAATGAGGCAATGCATAGTGCCAGCAAGATGAGACATGCTTAGAAAAGTTATTATTATATATTATATTATATAACTATATTATATTATAGTTATTATTGCTACTGAATGATGACAATGGGCTAGAGGAGAATGTTCAGACCCACCCACCAAGTCAGTAAGCAGCAACTCCAAGCAGATAGCAATCTTGAAAGGGCTGGAGCTCCACACCAAAGGACTCCAAGTGTGACTGATAATAAAGAGTGGCAACATGAAATTTGAGGTAGCATCTGTCTATCTAACTGGACTTTGAACACTTCAGGAAATTATTATGCCTGTTATTACAAATGACACGGTTAAAGTTCAGAGGGTATAAATAGCTATTCAATGTGATACAGCCAGTAGATCACAAGATCAAGGTTTACACATGATATGTCACTGCCCAAAGCCCCACAAGTTACTAACCTCAAGTGCTGTAGTCTTTGGGACTCAATTATCCAGATTTGTATTAACTCAACACATATTAACTGAGCACTTACTCTCTACCTAATCCTGATCCTACATGCAAAGAAAAGAAGAGAGAGTTGGAAAGAGCAACCAACACATAATAATTTATGTTAATATAAATAAATGGAAAAAGCTTTCAAATAATGATGTAATAAAATGAAATTAAATTTCATCACATAAAAAATCACTTTTATAAATGTATAAAACAGAATACATATAATAAGTTAGTTTTTTTTCTGAGTATAGTAGTAAGGATATAGGCTAAGTTGCTGTAACAGAGACCCTCCACTACAATGGATTAAATAAGATCTGTTTATCTCTCTACCATAATAGTTTAGAAATGAGTGACCTAGGCTTGCAGGGCATCTCTGTTCCAAGAGAACATTTAGGGATCCAAGTTCTATACATCGTTTTGTTCTTCCCTCCCCTACGGCAAGGGTTCTCAAACTGGACTCCATAGATAGGGCACAAGGGATTTGTGAACTTGCATAGAAAAAAATTACTTCTGTAGTTTCAAAAACCTCTACTTGAAATATAGCATTTCCTTCCATTACAAATGTGACAACAAACCACTGTAATAATAGCAGGAGCAAGGATTTTGTTGCCAATAGAAATCATGAAGATTTTCATATTACATTAACACTCTTAAGATATCTCAAAATACCATTTCATATTTATTACTATTTTAAAATTAGTAGTTACAAGCCCTTCTACTAGATGTTATCATTTAAAGTTAATAAAGACATACATTTTTAATATGTCACATGTGTATGTGTTCATGTGTTTCAATTATTTTAATATCTGTATTTCAATACAATTGGGGTTTTTTCGGTACTCGTATGTATTTTATTTTATGCACTTAAAAAAATCATCCTGGTAACTGGCTTGGTGCCTGTGGCTCAACGGGCTAAGGCGCCAGCCACGTACACCTGAGCTGGCGGGTTCGAATCCAACCCAGACCCGCCAAACAACAATGGTGGCTGCAACCTAAAAATGGCCAGGCGTTGTGGCGGGCGCCTGTAGTCCCAGCTACTTGGGAGGCAGAGGCAGGAGACTCGCTTGAGCCCAGGAATTGGAGGTTGCTGTGAGCTGTGATGC
>CAUYRH010120057.1:0-12769 GCA_963574655.1 Perodicticus potto
AGCCACGTACATCTGAGCTGGTGGGTTCAAATCCAGCCCGGGCCCGCCAAACAACAATGACAGCTGCAACCAAAAAATGGCTGGGCGTTGTGGTGGGCAACTGTAGTCCCAGCCACTTGGGAGGCAGAGGCAGGAGACTCGCTTGAGCCCAGGAATTGGAAGTTGCTGTGAGCTGTGATGCTATAGCACTCTATCCAGGGTGACAGCTTGAGGCTCTGTCTCAAAAAAAAAAAAGCAGAGCAACTTTTAGCTGGTTTTATTATTGCTTTTGAGTTTCCTAAGGATGTTGCAGATCCCACTGCCTGCACGTGGAATGGACGGCGCCTGCCACCTGCCCTCTGCATCACACTGACCACTCACAGAGCAGGAGGAAGGCAGGCTGCTCTTCTGGCTGAGAAGCTGAGTCTTCCTCTGATGCCACCATGCCAGGAGGCATACCCAGTCCCAGAGAGCAGCTCTGAGAGCTCATGGGCAGATGACAAAAGGCCACAAAGTCCTTGTTGAGTATAAAGCAGAAGTCTTTTCCTCTGTCCCAAGTCAGAGAAGCTTGCAAGGGATTTGAGTAGCCAGTCCCCAACCTTTTTGGTACGAGGGACCAGTTTCACAGAAGTTAATTTTCCCATGAATGGGGGGAGGATTAAATTCTCGTAAAGAGCACACAACCTAGATCCCTCTCATGCACAGTACACAGTAGGATTCAAGCTTCTGTGAGAATCGAATATTGTCCCTGATCTGACAGGAGGTGGCTCTCAGGCAGGGGAGCGGCTGTAAATACAGGTGAAGTTTCCCTCACTTACCCGCTGCTGACCTCATTCATTCGTGCTGTGCAGCCAATTACTAACAGGCCTCAGCCCATATGTTATGGTCTGCAGCCAGGAGGGGTTAAGGAGTACAAGATTTGAGAGAAGGGCCAGCCTGGACAAAACCTGCACAGAATCCAAGGGGGACACCCCCATGTAGCCCCTTCTCCCCCAAGACACCCCAGCCCCCCAAACCTAACTTCCCAGAGAGACTTACTCCAGAGGGACACACCCTCAACCAGGAACTCACCACTCTGCTGACAACCAGCAGTGACTATTTGCTTGGCCAGTTGGCACCATGAATGGTGGGCCCTGCAAATTGGAGGGTATCTGGATGTCTCTATGCATTTGGCAGTGCCAGGCCAGTGAAGGGACAAAGTCACCAGGAAGTACAGAGACAGCAGGAAGAGAGCAGTAAAGGAGGCCTCCCCTACGAGAACCCTCCAGGCCACCACTGTGCAAGGGTGCAACCTAGTCCCTGGTCACACTCCAGCCGAGGGTCCTAAGTGAGCCCTGGCAACACTTTACCCAGGTCACCTTGTTCTTGGCGAGGTCCCACAGCTGTTGGCTCAGTTCCCAACATGGACAGCAGCTCCCCTGGTGCCCCAGGCTGTAGGAGGCCTCTGTGTGACAAGAAGACCAGAGGTACCTGTGGGTGCTGGTGTCAGCAGTTCGGGATCCATCACGGCTGGAACTAGAGTGCTGAGGCTGGGAGCCTGGTCATTCGGACCAGGTCAGGACACAGTGGCATTTGTCCTGAGCCCCACTGCCCTGGCCTCACAACCAGGAAGGGTCCTGCCTGCCCTTCAGAGTTAGCTTTGAACACTGAATGGCAGCCTTTTGGAGAGGAGATGGCCATTTATCTGCAGTTCCAGTGGGGGAGGCATGTGAGGCTTTAGGGAGACCCCCAAGGGGACTGCTGGGACAGGCAGCCCCAGTTTGAGTGGAGCTGGAATAGGAACAGGCTGAGGAGGGGAGGAGGGCACAGGGAGGCAGCCCCACCCCGTATGCAAATCACTTGCTGAGATAAATGATCTGGCAGGATGGCAGACAAGGTCCCAGCAGGAACCATTTGTCATTTCCACTCCCAATGTGGGAGCAAGAGTGAGAGATTCTCCAGGTAGCTCAGACAGGGCACAGATGCCCGGGACAGCAGAGGCATCTCCTCAACCTCCTGCTCCCCAAGTCCAGAGAGGGGTCCGCATGGCACAGGCCCAGAGTTGGACCATCCAGTGCAGCACATGGGAGAACGCTCCTTACTCCCCAGTGGCCAAGGGAACAGACCCTTTGTCTCCTGGAAGGACAGTGTGAAGCGAGCCTCTTTCTCTCTGCAGTCAGCTCTCCAGCTAATTGACAAGTGTGCATCCTGCTCATGGGCTGCTGAGATTTCTCATGATATGAGCAGAGCCCAAGAGCATCCAGGGTTCACCCAGCAGGACCCACATGGAGCAGGGAAGCAGGGGGCCAGGTTGCGTTCCAGCAAGAATTTGCAGAATGCTTGCACCTGTAGGCTCATTCATAAAGGATTGACGAAAGGACCGATAATTCAATCAATCCTAGAGATTTTGAAACTGCCAGGAGCCCCATTCAAACCATTACTCCCTTTCCTAAGGACTCAGAATGGGAGCAAACACCAGGCAGTAATGATTTGCAGAGACAGAAGGTGGGTTGCTCTTCCTCTCCACTCACATCCACACACTCAGAGCCTGCTCCATAGTGGGGCCCAATAAATTTCTGCTAATGAATTGATAAGCAAACAGCGAAAATACCCAGTAGGAACACGGAGCACAGACTTAATTCTGGAAAGGAATACAGCCCTTTGGCACAGTGAGGGGTTGAACCACACCCTTCGTGATGAAAGCACATGGCCTCTCCTGGCCTTTTATTCTCTTGTTCCTGCACTCACTCATTCAAGAACTACTTAAGGAGCAGCCACTAAGCACATGGTATCGGTGGATGAGCCTCACTAAGTCCTGGGCTGCCAGTAAGTTGGATCTTGAGCAGTGACCGGGGTCTGTCTGTTGACAGCGGCTGGTCATCACCAGGAGCTCCTGCACACAAGGGCCTGCAGCTCGAGGTGGACTCCAGAAACTGCTGGGCCTGGCTGACATCAGGAGATATCTCAGCAGCTTGCACACGCTTGTGCATCAGCGCTAAGCTCTCGAGCCAGAAGGCAGCAGGTGTCATGCACATCCCGCTGCCTCCTAGAGGCTGGACGTGTCTGCCACCTGCCACGTAGCATTTGAGATCCCCATCTGAAGTCTCTGAAGTCCACCCCACCTACAGCCTCCCTCAGCCAAAATTTTGGAAAGCTCCAGAAAGGCAAGTTTGATTCGATTTAATTCAACAACTCATTATTAAATACCTATGACACACAGGTCCTATGCTCAGTTTGGGAGCTTTTCCCCTCCCCCATGGCTCCCCATCTTCTGCCCTTCTCCTGCCCTTCTGCCTGCACCCTCTTGACTTTCTTCCTGGGGCAAAGGGAGATGCCCCCCAGGTGAAGAGTGAAACCCCACCTGGCGTTAGCCTCTTCTCTAGTCAAGTGAACCATCAGAAGACCCAGAAGGAAGTAAGGGCCTTGAATATATCCATCCTGGTCTCAGGATGTGAATTCTCCAGCCCAGGATTCCTCTGCTAGAGAGAAGACCCTGCCCTAGCTCCTGCCAGTGTATCCTCCTGCCCCAGCTCCCACCCTGCCTCCCTGCCTCAGCTCTACTCCCTACCTCCCCCCTGCCCCAGCTCCCTGCCAGCACATCCCTCCTCTGCTCTCCCTGGCCTCCCGAAGTCTCATCGTGCTGCACAGCCCAGGCGACGTCCGGCTTGGTGGAGATTATAATTACTGTGTTAGCCCAGTGGCCTGAAGAAAGACTGGGGGTGGGCGGGGGTAGACTGAGAACTGGGCAGACGAAGGCTCTTTATTAAATGCAGATGTTTTAAAATCACTGTAATTAACTGGAATGGATACCACGAATCACAGGCATAAAAGCTAAATGGGCTTTTGTTTTAACTGTTTGTCATATATTTAAAAGGGTCATTGAAGAATATAACATGAGATGTTCTTGCTCTCTTCCTGTTTGCTTTTGCCTGGCAAACACTTTCTTCAGGCACATGCGTGTGTACACACACACGTGCCATCCTCTCCTTCTGCCTCTCTCTCACTCACACATATACACGCTGTGCACACACCCTCCATACACACACTCACTCTCACACATATACATGCTGTGCACACACCCTCCGTGCACACACTCATTCTCACTCACACATATACACACTGTGCACACACCCTCCATGCACACACTGTCCCACTAACTCACACATATACACATTGTGCACACACTCTCCATGTACACATTCACTCTCACACGTATACATGCTGTGCACACACCCTCTATGCACACACACTCACTCATATACACACTGTGCACACACCCTCTATGCACACACTCACACTCACTCACACATATACACACTGTGCACACATCCTCTATGCACACACTCACTCTCACTCACACATATACACACTGTGCACACACCCTCCGTGCACACACTCACTCACACATATACACACTGTGCACACACCCTCCACACACACACTCACACTCACACATATACATGCTGTGCCCACACCCCCTATGCACACACTCACACATATACACACTGTGCACACACCCTCCGTGCACACACTCATTCTCACTCACACATATACACACTGTGCACACACCCTCCATGCACACACTCACTCTCACACATATACATGCTGTGCACACACCCTCCGTGCACACACTCATTCTCACTCACACATATACAGACTGTGCACACACCCTCCATGCACACACTCACTCTCACACATATACATGCTGTGCACACACCCTCCATGCACACACTCACTCACACATATACACACTGTGCACACACTCACACTCACACATATACACACTGTGCACACACCCTCCACACGCACACTCACACTCACACATATACATGCTGTGCACACACCCTCTATGCACACACTCACACATATACACACTGTGCACACACCCTCCATGCACACACTCACTCACACTCACACATATACATGCTATGCATACATGTCCTCTCTCTCACCAACATCCCCCCCACACACACAAACCAAAACACATGGGCTGGCCTGAGTACGTTTCAGCTTTAAAGGAGGAGGGCCAGGCGCTGTGGCTCACACCTGTAATCCTAGCAATCTGGGAGGCCAAGGCGGGTGGATTGCCTGAGCTCACCGGTTGGAGACCAGCCTGAGCCACAGCAAGATGCCATCTCTAAAAAATAGCAGGTGTTGTGGCGGACATCTGTAGTCCCAGCTACTCGGGAGGCTGAGAGAAGAGAATAGCTTGAGCCCAAGAGTTTGAGGATGCTGTGAGCTCTGACACCATGGTACTCTATCAAGGGCAACAAAGTAAGACTCTGTCTCAAAAAATAAAAAAATAAAGGAGGAGTAGGGTTCACAAAGGCACCTATGGAAGATTTGGTTCACCCCTTGGAAAGCTTTCTCAGAGGCCTGTGGGACTTCCTGTCCCCAAGGCTGCTGGCAACACAGTGGCTCTGAGAGGACACATAGAGACCCACTCTCAGTCCCTGCCTCTGACCATCGCGGCCAGGAGGCACATCCATGGAGACTCACTGCCCCGACTCTGTCCTCATCCCACGGAAAGCGTGGAAGGACAGACGTATCCCCTTCTCCTCAGGGACATCAGTTTTCTTCTACTTGGGCACTGTCCTTCCTGAGCCCAGAGCAGCAGGAAGGACACAGGGTCAGGTCCCCTCTGGCCAAATGCCTCCTCCCCCTTTCTTCCTGGGCCTGCTCCCAAAATACCTGGAAGAAGGCAGGGCCTGCCGGCTGTGTTGGCACATGTCAGAGGAAGGGTGGGACAGGTGGGGGGTCTGCACCAGCAAGTGGGGGTCTCTCTGGGGCATCTCCTCTAGGCCAACACTCACCCACTGCCCCAGCCTTGAATTGGCCCTGCAGGAAAGAGGATCCAGTGCCAACCTGTCCCTATCCAGGGAGCCCAACAGTTTCACTTCCAGATGAAGCAAGGGCTCTGGGGCCTGATCTCCAGGTGCCCACCTCTGCCCCAGACACCAGAGCCCACTCCTTGCCCACCCTGAACACACATCCTTCCCGCAGAGCTGTTTCCCTTTGAACCTCCTGGCTGTTCTCCTTCTGCCCCCACCTCGCTGGAGCCAAGCTGTGGGAAAGGAAAGGGAGCCAGGGGGACACTCCTGGGATGGCCTCCTGGAGCCAGAAAACCACTTCCTCCAGTTCCACAGAATCTATGGGAGGGCAATAGGTTCTCTGGCATTGCACCTAAGGTTGCAACTTAGCCATACCCTGAGCTGAGCTAGGAAGCTGACTCCCATTGAGAAACAGGTTTCCACAGGAAACAATCTGAACACAGCTGGAGCCCACCCCGGAGGCCCACTTGGACGACCTTCATCAGGGAATTTCATCCTTCAGAGCATCACCTTTCTTTATAGTGTGGCCGGGAAGAAGCCCGGGTCCAGTTTCCAGCTCCCTCCCTGGTATCCCCATCATCTCCTCCCTCCCCAACTTCAAGAACTCCTCTTGGGCAACACCTTGGGCGAGACCCCAATAAGACCCCCAGATCACAGCATCTCAGCCCAGTGACACGTGCCTGCGCTTGTTGCACGTAATGGAAACAAACATGTCGTAGAACAGCGAACCCTTATTTGAATTTGTACAGTGGAGTTTTCTATTCTAGTCTTCTGTTTTTCCTTTTTTTTTTTTTTTTAATTTTTGCATTATCTTTTCTATTGTATTCTAGGTCTGCCTTCCACAGCCCACAACCTAGATTTCGCCGGCTTTGGGTCTCCCCTGCGGTTTGAAAACCACTGCTCACTGCTCCCACTGGAGCTGCAGTACTAGCCTGCCTGCAGGCGCCTTCCTGCCCCGTTCTGCCCTCCCTTTCTCACAGCCCGGAACAAACATCCAGCAGAGAGCCTGACCTTAGCTGCACCTTGCCGGTTGTCCCTTCTTTTGGCCTTCTTTCCCGGTGTCACTAAGCTCCTTCTCTCTACAGCCTTCCTGTGGTTTCCATCCAGTTTTCTGAACTCTCAAACATTTTCTTCATTATTCAGAAGACATGACTTGAGTCTCCACTACCTTGAGAGACAACAGGAGGGAAACCCGGCTTCTTTCCCTGTAAAGAATCCACCTGCATGTCCAAAACCTGACCTGACATTAAACTGTTCAAGTCCCAGCCAGCAAGCCAACACTCTCAATTTATAGAATGGGTTTTTTTAGGAAAGAGAGGAGCCCAACATTTATTGAGTACTTACTTATGTCTAGTGTTCTCATTGGAGTTCTAATGGTAACTATCTTCTCTGTCACTCTGAAGAACCCTATTACGTAGGCTCTTAGTACCACTGTTCCACCAGCAGGCTTAGAGAAGGGAAGTCAGTTACTCTCGGCTTTGGGGCTAACATCAGTGGGGCGAAACAGGGAGGGTGGTGATGAGGTTTGCAAAGTCAAATTCTTTCTACTAGAGAGTTTGCTTCCCTGGGGTGGGGGGAGGGGGAGAGGGAGGTAATCTGATGGCAGAACAGGTCTCCAGGCAAACCGGGATTGTTTTACTCAATCCACGTGAACCTGTCTTTCCTAAGGCTTGCCACACAGCCCTCCCAGCTGCAAAACGCCAAGCTGAAGGCAATGGTTCTTAATGTCTTATTTAACCAAAAATGAAAGAGATGGGGAGGGAAAGAAGGAAGTAGTAGGGACAGAGTGAGGAAAAGCGAAAAATGACAACAAGAGAAAAAAGAGGGAGACAGAAACAGAGACAAAAACAGAGATAAGGATAAAAAAGAATCATACCTTTTGATACATTTTCTGTTAGAAAGTAAACATTTTGTTTCACTTTCTAACGTCCCTGAAACCGAGGTGCATCTTACACTGGATGTCAAAAGAAATCTGTCAAGTAGTGGTACATCTTACAGCCAAGGTGAATTAGAATAAAGTGGAACCCCCCCACCCCCCCACCCCCACCCCCCCCCACCCCCCGCACAAATACCATAGTCAAGGTCATCCCTGCAGCTTCCAAGGTGAACACCTGGGGCAGTCTGAACTTCCTGTGTATGAACTTGTAAGGCTTGTTATCGGAAAGGCTTAACATAATCTGGCTGCCATACTTTTTTTTTTTTTTTTTATAGAGACAGAGTCTCACTTGTCGCCCTCGGTAGAGGGCCGTGGCGTCACACAGCTCACAGCAACCTCCGACTCCTGGGCTTAGGAGATTCTCTTGCCTCAGCCTCCCAAGCAGCTGGGACCACAGGCGCCTGCCACAACACAGACTTTTAAGCACAGCAATGTATGGGGAAGGAAATTTTAGGGCCATGATTTTTATTTGCACGGTATCTGTTTTCAAATGTATGCTCTCAGCAAAAAAAAAAAAAAATTACAGTAGCAATTAACCTAATAAACCACCTTTTCATCATCCCAAGCTTAGCTCCGCCACTTCAGAGAATACCAGATAAACACAGTGCGTTGTGTGAGAGAAAGCTGCTATTTTCAGAAGCCAGGCGGAACAATGGGAGTTGTTTTAACTGCCTGATCCTAGTAATTAGAGAGAAGAGGCCCCTCAGGTAACCACTGAGAAAGGTCCCTTAATTTGACCCTGTTTCATACAGTCCAATTTTCAATAAAATGAGACACTTCAGCACTGTCCCTTAGGAGATCAGCTGGGCATGCATAACCCCTCGATCTTCCCGGGGGTGTGTGTGGGGGGTTATTCAGTCTGAAGTCCTCCCCGCTGATCCCTTTGCGTCAAACCAGCTGTCCCTCTTCCCGCTCCGTGTTTACCCAGGGCTGCTTCCCTGACCCAGAACTCCTTGCCCTATGGCAACATCAGTCAAGTGCAGCCTTTTCTTCCTCCTTCGGTGGCAACACCCTTATCATTATTTTTGATGATTTGCTTGAACTTGCATCTCTTCCCCAACTGTCGATGGAAACCCACAGCAGTCCTTGATGGTTTATTCATTATTCCCTTATTTATTCATCGAACCATACTTCTAGTGCAAATACCTTCTTACCAGAAGTAGAAAGAAAAATGCTCTCAGGCTACTCACCCCTGCCCGGCTCCGGCAGGCCAGGGAGATGCTTTCACACACAAAGCAGCCCCGATTCCCTGTAATAGTGATATCTTCTCCCCAGACACCGTAGGTTCTAAGTTTGGTTTTTGTCCCCAGATTTCCCTCCTTGAAGTTTGATCTCCTGGTAGCCCAGGATGGCAGCAGGAACAGCAGTCAAATGCCATCTTCCTTCAGGCAGAATTCTCAACAAATGGACCATAAAATTTTCCACTTGACTTCCCAGGAAACATGGGCATCTCCAGGTAACCCCTGTCTAGCCTTTGGTGCTTCCTGTCATGTGCCAGAACTTTTTACCCTTCTTAGCTGACTGGTCTTGGGTACCAAGGAGCACGTCAGGGCCTGGGGGCCAAGCTGCCCACAGGTCGGGTGTAACACACACTACCCAGGACAGATGGCTTTCCAGGTGAGCAGCCAGGTGGGACCGGGTGAAGAGGAACATGACTGCTTCCTTGGGCTCCTCTGATCTGTCCCAGCGTCAGATGAGACTGCACCCCACCCCTGCATTCTTGAAGGACACTTGGGTGAACCTCAATGAGTTAAAAAGGGAATAAAAGGTCACCCAAAGTAACCAAAACACCACCTCCTTTCAGCAAGCCAGGTAACCCAGGACTGTGGTGATTTATCTCATGTCTACCAGACAGTCACTAATCCACACGTTTTTATTAACAAAGCTGGATTCTTTCTTAATAAATGCGATTACAATAGAAAAATATCAAAACTCAGTGCCGGCTTGGCGCCTGTGGCTCAAGCGGCTAAGGCGTCAGCCACATACACCTAAACTGGCGGGTTCGAATCCAGCCTGGGCCCACCAAACAACAATGATGGCTGCAACCAAAAAACGGCCAGGCTTTGTGGTGGACGCCTGTAGTCCCAGCTACTTGGGAAGCGGAGGCAGGAGACTCGCTTGAGCCCAGGAATTGGAGGTTGGTGTAAGCTGTAATGCAATGGCACTCTATCCAGGGTGACAGCTTGAGGCTCTGTCTCAAAAAAAAACAAAAAAAAAACCGCAGTGCCAATGGAGTTAAAGGATAGTAAAAGACATCTTTAGTAGTTAGGAGTTGGAAACTACTTGCTTGGTGCCCATAGCACAGTGGTTATGGCACCAAATGGTGGGTTCAAATCCAGCCAGGCCTGCTAAACAACAATGACAACTACACCAAAAAATAGCCAGGCATTGTGGCAGGTACCGATAGTCCCAGGTACCTGGGAGGCTGAGGCAAGAGAATTGTTTTAGCCCAAGAGTTTGAGGTTGCTGTGAGTTGTGATGCCACTGCACTCTACCTAGGATGACATAGTGAGACTCTGTCTCAAAAAAAAAAAAGAGTTGGAAACTAATATGTCACAAACTGCTATTTTATGGTGGAGGAGACAGAAGTGCCCCCTCATCATGGAGGCCCCCACCTACCCTGGGCTATGCCCGCCTCACTGCATCTTTTGGTAGTTGATCCTAGCCAGAGGATCTAAATTGTGGATCTCCCCTTGCCCCCTGTCCTCCCCCGGACCTGAATCCTCAGCCTCTCTCTGAGACCCCTCCCAGGACAACGTCCAGTGAAGCGTGACTCTCTGCCGTCTTAATCCACCCCAGCCCCAGCCCCACGTCCACATCATCTCCAGGACTGCCCCTTCCCTGTCCTCGGTAAGCATGGTGCCAAGGTGTTCCTGAGCACCTGCTGACTCTTCAACGCACACAGTCAAAAGGCCCCATGCCTGCAGTGGGTGGAAACTGCCCTGGTGATGGTGACCTTTGACCCCATGCTGCCGAATCCAGTAATGTTTTCCAGTCTTAACAACACAGAGGACCGGGCACATTGGATGACTCGCTCCTTGAAATTCTCTCCCTCCTGCCTGTGTCCCGCTCCTAGTTCTGTGACCACTCCTCCCCCTCCGCTCATGGCTGCCTCCTCCTCCCCTTCCAGCCCTGCTCTCCAGGTCTTCCTCTCTCCTGATCCCTCCATCCCCAGGCTACACCAGCACCTGCAGCTGATCTCACCACCAGCTTTGCAGGGAGGGCACCCTGGCACAACCGGGAGGCCTGGACACCCCCTGGGAAATGCTGTCTTGCACAGTGATTCTCTTCTTTAATCACTAGCCAGTCCCCTAAATTGCCTCAATTATGAGACAAGTTTATTGTAGTTCAGCCGTTTGAGTTCCGACGTGACGCTCTTCCAGTGGCCCACAGCCAATCGCCGGGCACCTGAGGGGACTGGGGCAGACCCTGTCGACCCGCACAGCTCCACACCTGTCCCCAGCACCAGCCTGGCAGTGCCTGCCCTTCCCTTCCCTCTTTGGCAAAGGAACTGGCTCCCTCTGTCCCCCAGAACCAGGTGGAAAGGAAGGTGACAGTATAACTTTCTCACACTCGACATGTGTGTTCTGCAGGTAAAGCCCCCCAACCTGCTTCTAGCAACACTCCTGGAAGTAAGCACCCCAGCACAGCGAGTCCCGTCCCCACACGGCCCACCTCCTCTTTGCCCAATCCTAGCGATTCAAACCCCAAACCCAGAGCTCCAGCCTGGGTCCCTCCCTCTCCCGTGCTCAGTGCAGTGAGCCTCCACGTCCCGCTGACTTCGTGTCCTTGGCAGCCTTTCCCCAACTTCCTTCCCTCTACCCTGGCTAGACCTTCGCCACCTGCAGCCTGAACCTTTGCTTTCTAACTGCTCTCTGTTGGGTGCCTTTCAAATCCGTCCCTCAACTGTCATCAGCGTTTCTAAAGGACAACTTTGCCCACAATATTCCCTGCTTCTGCCCCTCTGGGATGCCCAAGAGACTCACCCCGGCCCACCCGCTCCCCATGGCCTGGTCCCCCTGCCATGCCTACTCCCCTGGGTGGCTCCTTGCTGCACACCACGTCCTCTGGGCACACCTGGAGGCTCGCAGCGTCCTGCCTTTGACTCACTTTACCTGCGCAAGACTTGGCTCAGGCACCCACTGCACCAGGGAGCGTGCTGAGAGGTTTGGCTCCCGGAGCCCGGTAGGGCCCCTATACCACTCCATGTATCTGGAGTTTCTGTCTGCCTGTGCCCCAACAAGACCGAAGGCTCTTCAAAGGGAGGGTATAGGAAAGGGCTCCTTCAGTTGCAAATGATCCAGAACCAGCCCTGTGGGATTAAGCATAAGAAAAATGTACTGCAGGGCTAGCGCCCCCCAGGACAGAGGCCCGAGCTCCAGCCGCATGACCAGGACTCACACCTGCTCTCTGTCCCTTCACTCTGCTCCGTCGGCTGCATTTCCAGACTGGCTGTCCCCTCCCGTGCTCTCACTTCTCATCCAGGGCGGAAGAGAGTCCAGGCGCTTGGTAGCTCCGGTGAGTTTTATTATAACTTTCTTATAAGAAATATAAGAAATAAAAAGGATAAGAAATTACAAAAAATGAACAGTTACCAATTACCTCACCACCCCGAGATGATAACTATGAGCACTTTGGGGGTATTTTCCCTTCCAGTCTTTTTTCTGCACGTGGGTATTTTCATGCCGCTGCGGTCAGATTACCTGTATGTTTGATGGTTTACTTTTTTTTCACTGAACACTTCACTTTTCTAAGTGAACCTACAGCTTTTATAAACATTTAATAGTTGCATGGTAGGCTCAGCGCCTGTGGCTCAGCAGGCTAAGGCGCCAGCCATGTACACCTGAGCTGGCGGGTTCGAATCCAGCCCAGGCCCGCCCAACAATGATGGCTGCAACCAAAAAATGGCCAGGTGTTGTGGCGGGTGCCTGTAGTCCCAGCTACTTGGGAGGCAGAGACAGGAGACTCGCTTGAGCCCAGGAATTGGAGGTTGCTGTGAGCTGTGATGCCACAGCACTCTATCCAGGGTGACAGCTTGAGGCTC
>CAUYRH010120061.1:0-72057 GCA_963574655.1 Perodicticus potto
CTCCAATTTCTGGGCTCAAGCGAGTCTCCTGCCTCCGCCTCCCAAGTAGCTGGGACTACAGGCGCCCGCCACAACGCCCGGCCATTTTTTGGTTGCAGCCACCATTGTTGTTTGGCGGGTCCAGGCTGGATTCGAACCTGCAAGCTCAGGTGTACGTGGCTGGCGCCTTAGCCCGTTGAGCCACAGGCGCCGAGCCAGTTCGCCCTTATTTTTAAGCCTATTTGAATATATCTCTATCCTTTCCTTTCCTGATCGTGATTCAGCTGTTCCAAAGGATCTGTATGGCTCTTGGAACTCAAAAAGCAGCAACTTCACCTCCACACCCTCATCAGTTTTCAAAAGATTATTCCACTGGTGAAAGTCACAGGCTCCAGAGAAATATGTTGGTGAGATTTTTCATTCTCTTGTTTGCTCTCGATCTCAGAACTCAGCTTTTTTACATCCCTGTTGGGTGTGGCTGTTTCCCTCTCTGTTCTTACCACATTTCTCTGCATGAACTACTTCTTCCTCTTAAGTTATTTCCCTGGTTGGCCAGCGTGCCTCATAACTAGCACTTTGCATGTTCCTGGAAGCCAATAAAAATTTGAGAGACAGAGAAACAAGCAGACTTTAAGTTGCACTTATCTAGAGTAGAGGGTTCTGGTGACCACAAGGAAAAGGATAAATGGAGAAAAAAATAGACCTGTTACTAAGGAAATGCACTTCAAACCATTAGGCCAGATGGAAGGAGCGAACACTGGTTCCATAAAGAGAAAACGAAGTTGTCATGACGTGGAGATTTAGTAATTTGTTCACTGCTTTTAACCAGAGCAATTAAACAAGAAAAGAAAGAAAGAACCAACTCTGTTCCATTATAGTTAAGAACGTGAAAGATTTGGTCAGTGCTGCGGCAGGCTCACTCTCCCGCTCCTTCCCAACCTTAGGGCGCTCCTACTGCCTATAATTCACGTCCAAGACATTGATGGCAGCCTCAAAACGGTCTTCTCAACAATATTGTCATTAGAATTTATCCAACAAAGTCAGATTGGCAGAAACTGTTTAGAAATGAGGACATTGTCTCGAGCATCAGAAGCTCTGCTAGAAAAGATCTGCAATGTCTCACAAACAATTAAACAGACTGTGCAGCTATTCATTCTCGTTAAGAGACGGGGAACTACAGGTTGAATTACCTTACATAAAATTAGATGGGAAAGTGGAGACCATAATCATATAACAAAAAACCTCATTAACTCCTCCCATTTTTCAGAGTATACCACCAATTGTCATTCTAGCTTCCAGTACAGACTCACTCTATAGCCAAGTCAGAGGATGACGGCAGAATTGGAAACAGCATTTTCTTTGTACGTCAGCTCAATATGCTTCAATAAAAGCCCAGCCTAGGATGTCCAGCAGTGAAGTGCAGGCAGTGGCTGTCACCCTTGCCAGATGCCTATATTTTTTAAGGTATATCTGTAAAGCAAGACTATCTCCTCTATTTCCTTATAATTTAAGAAATTTCATGCCCAGAATATTTATGAATGGGTGTTAAAAAGAAAACATGATTTTCTATTCATAATGCTTAAAAAACTTAACCGTAATGCATCTAACTTCACTGTTGATTAAAAGATATCATAATTAAAGATAATATAATTTATTAGTCCTTTAAAGTTCAATAATTAATTTATCTTGCATAATTCTTCATGGATCAAATGTGATTTATTTGTTTCAGCCAATTTTAAGGTCACTGACCACTCTTAAGAACTACATTTTAAAACTTATGATTAAATCTTTCATATGTTACCACATATATATTTTATAATAACCTTATTATCAAAAGGATAGATGAGATTCAGGCTTTAAGAATGACTTCTAGTAATTTACTAATTTAGAGGTGCGTTTGTTTTCTTTCTCAGTATCTTGTGCCATTTGTGACTATGAGCTGTGCAATAAACACTTTCTTCCCTTGATAACGCCTATATTTCTCAACCATCTCAGATTTTAACCATTCAAGCCATCAATGCTACATTTATTCTATAGCTCTAGTTTACAGTTAAGTTCTACTCAGGAATTATGAAGTAAGCAATAATGCACAAAGCATGTCATCAAAAGGGTTACTGACTACCCAGAACATAAAGAGAATGCAAACTTCGTCTCATGCGTCAGGTGAGAAGACACTACTCTCAGATGGGTGTTTTTAGATCATGTTTTTATTTCAAATCTATAGGTCACAAAGGATGGATTTAAAAAATCACAGATTTCATTAAAATCCATCACCAATCAATTGAGCAAATGAAATCCATCAGAAAGTCAACTAATATTTATAATTTCATTTTATTTTTTATTTCAGGTTAATGTGAGAGTACAAACAACAAAGTTACCACATTTGCATATGTTGGGTAGTACGTGAGGTTGGGAGTTCAAGACCATCCTGACCAAGAGCAAAATCCCATCTCTACTAAAAATAGAAAAATAAGCTGAGTGTGATAGCACACGCCTATAGTTCCAGCTGCTCCAGAGGTTGAGGCAGGAGAGTTGCTTGAGCCCAGGAGTTAGAGGTTGCAGTGAGCTATGCTGATGCCACTGCACTCTGGCCTGGGTAATACAATGAGACTCTATCTCAAAAAATAAATAAATAAATATTTTAAAAGAAACCAGCTACAGAAATAATAAATGACAAACAGGGTCAGTTAGTGCACAGTGAGAAGCTAAATGCCGAATCTACAGGAGTCCGCCTGAGTTCTCCACTCCGGGTCTCATGAGGCTGAAATCTAGGTATTGGCTGAGCCGCCTTCTCATCTGGATGCCTGACTAGGAAAAGGCTCCCATCCAAGTTCCCTTGGCTTTTTGGCAGAATTTGTCTCCTTATAGCTACTGTCTGACTGAGGCCTTCATTCCCTAGCCTATTGTCATCTGGGATATACTTTATAGTCCTTTTGATTAACCGTAATTAAATCTGCACACTCCCCTCTGTCATGGGAGCTAACACATCATGCAGTGGCATTCCTTCCTGTTCACAAATTCTGCCTGTACTTGGAGTGATTATAGAAAGTGTGTACACTAAGATGTGGGATCCTTGGGGGCCTTAGAGTTCTTCAGTCACATTCTAACTTATTAAAGAATCTCAGCATTTCTCATCTAAGTCAGATCTATTCCTTGACAGAGTTCTCTCTCCCCTGCCCATCACCCAGACATTACCAGAGGTCTCCACGCTGGCTCAGGTCTCCTTTCATGCTGAGTCCATAAAGGCTGAAGTTAGCACAGGAGCCTCATCATTGCCCTATGGACAGACTCCCTTAAGACATCCAGAATGCCAAGGGACTAAAATAGAAATAGGAAACAAGACTCAAGGATCCAGAAGGCCACATGCGGCCCCAAGGCTGCAGGTTTTCAGGGAAGGGAAAGAAATACAGGATATCCGAATCGGAAAAGAGGAAGGCAAACTATCCCTGCTTGCCAATGACATGAATTTACATCTAGAAAACCCTAAAGACTCCAAGAATTGATGAATAAATTCAATAAAGTTTCATGTTATAAAATTAACGTACACAAAATAGTAGCATTTGTGCATACTCATAACAGTTAAGCCAAGAACCAAGTAAAAAAACATTTTGCTATTTACAATAGCTGCAAAGAAAAGAAAAGCTTAAAAATATACTCATCGAGGAGGTAAAAGATGTCTACAAGCAGATGGAATACTTTGTTGATGACAAAAACAAGTAGAAAACATTCCATGCTCGTGGACTGGAAGAATCAACATTATTAAGTGTCCATACTGACCAAAGTGATTTACAGATTCAGTGCAATTCCCATCAAAACACAACATCATTTTTCACAGAATCAGAAAAAAGAAAACCTTAAATTTCATGTGGAATAAAAAAAGAACCCAACAAGCCAAAGTAGTCCTAAGCAAAAGAACAAATCTGGAAGCATCACTCTATCTGACTTTAAATTCTACTCTGAGCCTATGGTAACCAAACCAACATGGTACTGGTATAAAAATAGACACATAGATCAATGGAACAGAATAGAGAATGCAGAAATAAAACCATATACCTATAACCAACTAATCTCAACAAAAAAGACAAAAACATACACTGGGGAAAGGACATCCTATTCAATAAATGGTGCTGGGAAAACCGGATAGCCACATGCAGAAGAATGAAACTGATCCCTATCACAAAAAAGAACGCAAGATGGATTAAAGACTTAAATGTAAGACCTAACACCTCAAAAATTCTAGAAGAAAAGTTAGGAAAACTTTCTGGACACTGGCCTAGATGAATAACTTTTCACTAAGAACCCAAAGATAAATACAACAAAAACAAAAATAAACAAATAGGACTTAATTAAGCTAAAAAGAATCTGCACAGTGAAAGAAATTATCAACAGAGTAATTAGACAACTTACAGAATGAGAGAAAATAATCACAAACTATACATATGAAAAAAGACTAATACTAATAATCTACAAGAAACTTAAAGAAATCAGTAAGAAGAAAACCAACCCACTAAAAAGTGGGCAAAAGACATGAACAGAAATCTAACAGCATATGAAAAAAATACTCGATAGCACTAATCATCAGGGAAATGCAAATTAAACACGATGAGATACTATCTGACCTCAGTTAGAATGGCTTTTATTAAAAAGTCCAAAAACAATAGATACTGGCATGAATGGCTTATCCACTACTGAGGTGGTACTGCAAATTAGTACAACCTCTATGAAAAACAGTATGGAGATTCCTTAAAAAAGTAAGAGTTTTTTGATCCAACAATCTCACTACTGGATATTGTCCTAAAGAAAAAGAACTTATTTCATCAAGAAAAAAAAAAGACACACATTGGTATGTTTATCAAAGTACAGTTCATAATCTCAAAGATACAGAATCAGCCTAAGTGCCCATCAACTGATGAGTGGATAAAGAAAATGTGGTAAACACACACACACACACTCAAGAGCCAGACGACCTCTGAGCAAGATGATTTGCAGCTGGGGGGCAGACCCTCGGGCAATTCATCCGCAGGTGTTCATTGCGGAGAAAGAGCCTGAGCCCATGGAGATCCTTGGGCACATAGTCACTGTCTAATACTCTCCTCACCTGTCTTGTGCTGTCTAAATAAAAGGCTACTGAGGAGGTTGCTTGGGGCTACCCTGCAATCAAGGTTAGCCCTCCTCTTGCAAGCTTGTACTTCTAATCTGCGTCATGCCTGGTTCCTTTCTGCGGGGATCCAGACCAGGTTCATAGGGGTTGTGACTCACACACACACATGCATGCACACACACACCGTAAAATGCTACTCAGCCATTAAAAAGAATGAAATAATATCATTGGCAAAATATTGGATAAAACTGGAAACTATTCTCCAAAGTGAAGTGTCTCAGAAACAGAAAGATAATACTGCATGTTCTCACTGATAAGTAGGAGCTGAACGATGGGTACATGTGGGTGTACACAGTGGACTTGGGAGCCTTGGACAGGGGAAGGGTAGGAGGAGAGTAAGGATACCTACTAGGGATTATGCATTTTATCCGGGTGAGGGTACACTAAAAGCCATTACTTCGCCGCTTTACAGTTCCTCCATGTGTCAGAAAACCACTTGGATCCCCTCGGTCAATTAAAATAAAGTAGATATGTAAATAAAAATAGAGATTTAAGAAGTTTAAAAAAAATAGTAGGACTGCTGTTTCTCTGCCTGACCACTCACCTCCTAGTCATTGGGCATGGTTCTCTAACATGTGTGTGACTCACAACCTCAGAGGGACCTCTGTTTCTGGGCCACCTTAGCAGCTATCCATGGGCCGTATGCGCCCACTCTAGCCCCAGCTGTAAGGAAGGATGGTCTTCTCCACTTCTCCTTCCTCGTCTGAACCTGAGACCGTCTGGTTACAGATATCCCCTGTGATATTCATCACAGCTGAATTACTAATCAGCTTTCTTTGCAATAAACACCCTCCTAGAAGATAATCCCATCATTGCAAATAAGGTCTTTTCCTTTGTCTCTTGAGTTTTCAAATACTAATTCCTCTTTCGAACTGCCTGTTCTTCCGCTCTCCCTTCTTTTTAAACTTCCCCTGTCATGCAAGCCTTAAGGAAGCTAAAAATGGGCAAAAATCAATTCAGCATATGCACATACCACTTACAAAGGAAGAAAAATGAAGCATAATTCCCTCCTTCAATATGTTCCACTTATAATTAGAGGTCTCTGTTTTCTTCCTTTCCCCATTTTTCTCTTTTCTTCAATTCTTCTCTCTCTCCTTAATGTTCTATCATTTTCTTCACTTTCTGACATTTACTGCTCCGGTCACTTTCAAGGCTTTCATTTAAAAGTGAGCATTATCACATATAACTACACAGGCTTCCAAGGAGTGGGGAAATACACCCATGTCCACCCATTCTGCAATTGCTCTAGGAATCTTCCTTTCTCCACTGTGTGCACTTTGGCTTAATGAATTATTTTGTACTCTTATGCTTTTCCCTTTTATATCTTGGCTGATGTGGTTGGAACACTTGGTTTTCTTTTGGAGTCTGTAATTCTCATTTCTTGTAAGTCAGTTTCCTCCCAAGTGTTTTCTTTCGCTCTCTATGAGGATAACTTAATCTTCACAATAGTAACCCTGGGAGTTATCCTGGAAAGATAGGTAATACAATGTTTTTAAATCCTATAGGAAAGGGGATCTCCCCTCCAGAAAAAATATTCAATAAAAGTCCCAAAGCTAGTTCATGGCAGAACCAGAAGGGGATCACTCAACACCTAGTTGAGCTGGAGTGGCCATGGAGTACTTACATGTGAGCATCTGAGCCAAGGTGGGATTACTCAGGAAGGTGTGGATTGGTGAATTTAGAGGGAAATGACCTTCACTTGCTGAGGAACTGTAAGTAAAATTTGATTTAAATAGCATGTACATTGGCTGGGCATGGTGGCTCACACCTGTAACCCTAACGTTTTCAGAACCCAAAGCAGGAGAATCACTTGTGGCCAGAAATTCAAAACCAGCCTGGGCAACATACCAAGACTTGCCAGCTCTACAAACAAAAAAAACCTACCTGAGCAATGTGGCTTTGCCAGAAGCTGAGGCAGGAAGATCACTTGAACCAAGAGTTTGAGGTTACAGTAAGGTATAATCCCATCACTGCACTCCAACTTGTGTGACAGAGTGAGACACTGTCTCTAAAAATAATTTTTAAAATGTCATACACATGTTATGTGAAAAGAAAAACATATTAAGATGCTTAATATTCGCATGCTAATAACTACCTTTTATTCACCTCTTACTGTGAAGATTAACTTCACTCAGGTTTTAAGGATACTTTGTGCCAGTAATTAACATGCATTGGCTCTTTTGTTTCCCATTAGCTATATGAGGACAGTGTTACTAGCCCATTTTACAGGTGATAAAAATAATATTTAAAGATATTAAATCACTTTTCCAAAGATATTCAACAGTTTTGAGGTTTCAGTAAAATTCAACTCAGGACTGATTTTAAAATCTTTACTCTCTGTCAAGATGCATACCCAGGAAGGGAAGGAGGGAGGAAGGAACAAAAATAGAAAAAGAAGAAGAGAAAGAAAGAGAAGGGAAAGAAGGAAAAAGAGATGGTAAAGAAATAGTCCAGCATCGAATCATAAACTGCTAGGTGACAGGATATAGTAGGGCAGCTATGAAAAACTTTCTACAAAATACAGGTGGTTTATACTTCTCGAGGGGAAAAAATAGCCACCCCTCCCCTCCTCAAAGTTGGAAAAGAAAAATATATAAAGCTGTAAATGTTACAGATAATCCAAGTAAGTTTGCTTTATTCCCTACTTGCAGTGGGAATTGCCTAGGAAAGGGGGTCTTGATTATACCTACTTAAGAGTTTATCACAAGGTATATTTAAGAAAATTACTGGACGTCTTCCTATTTTATGAGCAACACCTTAATTATCCTCACAGTCCACCAAAAAGCAGACATTACTGAGAAATTAAACCTAAAAGGCTTTAAGTGTTGCCATGGGAACGTTAGAAGCAGTCTTGTTTAGGCTCCGTGTCCAAGTCTATCTTATCCAGACACAACATCTCCTTAATTTGTCAAACACCAAATGACAGCGGCATTTCATGAAGTGGCACATCACTGAGAGGCACACTGAGTAGTAGCACTAAATGATCTTTGTTTTGTAGAACACACCAAGTTGAAAATAGTCCTGAAATTCAGGATCTGACTCATCAGGAGGAGAGCCTGAGACCTCCATTATGCGCCCTGTACTGCCATCTAGAGTCAAAAATCCCAAATAGCGGGCAAAGCCACCCTGAGGCTATAAAAATTAGTCTACATTAATAAGGAACACACAGTATCTCCTATATCCTGTTTTGTCCAACGAGGGCAATGTCTGCTATTAGGAATCTGTTCTAAAACACTGTAAAAATCTCTGTGTGACTAACTTGGGAATGAGGGTCTGGCACAGCTTTAAAATGCAGAGAGCTAAAAGCACCCTAAAAACACCCTCTAACTCAAGCACTTCATGTCAGAGCAATGCACTGGTAACCAGGCCACTCTAAGTACACATGAGAGATTCTTTTAAATGGGTAGGGAGATAATATTCTGATATAAAAGAGAACATCAGTCATTCTTTATTCTTTTTTTTCAAACCAAGTACTTCCAAACTGCACAATTCCAAAAAATGGTGATTACAGTATTGACATAGCGACTGAAAAGATGCTCTTTGATTGATTACAGTGAAACAACTTATATAATTTTAATTCCTGGAGCAACTAATTGTTAAATCACTCTACTATCAGGTAAAATGTTACCATGAGAAATACATTACTAATATAAGGTCCAGCATGTTACTGAAAAGTGCAGTCCATCTGTATTCTAAAAGTTAGGGTCTTCAAGTTCAAGTACATAAGTGATTTGATATTAATCTGGGTAGGAAATATGCCATTTGTTATAAATGTGATGTGATGACAACTTGTGAAAACTAACATAGAATCACCTAATACTCACCTCAGAGGAGATTTGCTTACATTAAAGCAAAGGCAACTTCCGCTTTACACGGATGACTCGGTCCCTTCTAATTGCATTATTTAGCTGGAGTTTTAATCCATAGTTTTAATCCATTTTTTAATGCACAGTACACTTAAGCAAACAGTATTATCACTAAGAATCAAGGTATTTGAACAAATTTATAAATACATACATAGCAATATATTGTGAGATTTTTTAAAATAAAATGTATTTCTAAATTGTCATTTGCCATATTTATGATTCTAATACCTATATAATAAAAATATATAGAACTAGAACAAAGATAATAAACTCTAGACCTTACCCCAGAGATAAACCCCTAGGTACACAGAGCTCAATATTAAATCATATTGACTATTACACCTGCGTTCTAAAATTTACTGTGTCCTAAAAATCTCATTTAATTTATGACTATTCTAAAATATGGACAATTAGGAAAATAATAATACACCTTTCTAAGGATAATGAATTTAGAGCAAATGATGGTTAAAAAAACTAGAAAAGACTGATTGCTTTATTCATTATTCTATTCAATCTCTCGGTTATATTTATGAATTTGTTTCAGTTAGTCAAAGCATAATTGGCATGAATAGGAGAAAGAAATCTATTTAAAAGATGTTTAGGGCCAATAGGCAACTGATTGGATATGCAGTTGTGAGACAGATCTTTCTCTTTTTTTGCACATGACTGATTTCTATCCTCTCCCCCCAAATATGTGTTGCTTCTCAAGTCTGGCTGCATGTTAGACTTTGCTGAATATCTTTCAAAATGTTCCCTTTCATGGGCCCCAACACTAACCAATTAAATAAGAATATTGGAGGCCTCTGACATTCCTTACAAAGCATGTGGATATAAGAAGGGTGAATATGCAGTATTGAACACACAGTGAGGGGTAATACCACTGGTCAACTGATGTTTCAACCATGAGATTGTCAAGCAATTGATTACAGATAGAAAAGAGGTCCAAAAACTGCTCCCAGGGAAAGTCCAGCATTTAGGCAGGCTGGGGAGAGAAAGGAACCCAGCAGGAAAGCTGGGAGAGGGTGGGCTCCTGGGAGACAAAGGAAAGTGTTGCCAGGAGGAAGGAATAGTTATACTGCAATATAATAAGAAATATATATTTTGGTCTTCATCCCTGGCTCTTGGCTGGAGTTCCTAAAACCCTTGTGATTTGATAAGAGCAATAAGAACATCTTTTGTTATAATATTTGTTTTTGTCTTTAGCTCTTGAAATACCTCCAGAGCAATGAAGTTTAAAGGTGAAAAGATCATCTTTTGTTATTCATAACAAACTTCTTTCACACACACTTGAGTTTACTTTCTTGAGGTGACTTTTGGAAAGCCCCTAAGGATGAATGAGGAGCTAGTTCCCTCGAGAATCAATCCTGTGATTAGAGGGTTGGAACTTAGAGTTAGTTAGAGCTCCCCAGCTGGTATCTCTAGGAAGTGAAGAGAGGCCAGAAACTAACTTAACCACCAGGGGCTGGTGACTTGGTCAACCATGCCTGCAAGATGGACCCTCCATAAAAATCCTGAAACCAGCTTCTGAATTGGTGAACACATGGAGGTCCTTAGACAGTGGTGCAGCCAGAGGGAGCATGGAAGCTCTGCCCCCTTATCCATGCCTTGCCTTATGCATCTGGTCCATTTGACTGTTCCTGAGTTGTGTCCTTTAAAACAAACTGGAAAATATAACTAAAGTATTTCCATGAATTTTGTGAACCCTTAGAAGGCAAAAGTAGGAATCCCTAATTGATCTGGTTGGTCAGAAATACCAGAGGGTTGGACTTGTCCGTCATCTGCAGTGGGGAGTAGACTCAAGAGAATACCAGAGGGTTGGACTTAACTGTCATCTGAAGTGGGGACTAGACTCATGGAAATACCAGAGGGTTGGACTTGACTGTCATCTGCAGTGGGGAGTAGACTCATGGGAATACCAGAGCGTTGGACTTGACTGTCTTCTGAAGTGGGGAGTAGACTCATGGGAATACCAGAGGGTTGGACTTGACTGTCTTCTGCAGTAGGGGGTAGACTCATGGGAATGAGTGTCTCACCTCTGAGGTTCACACTCATTCTGGGTGGACAGTGTCAGAATTGAGTTAAACTGTAGGACATTCACTTGAGGTTTGGAAAAGTAGAAAATTGCTTGGTGTGGGAGAGACACACCCATTTAATGTTAAAAGTGTTGTCAAATGTACAGAGAAAGTAGGAATCCCTAATTGATATGGTTTGTCAGAAATACCAGAGGGTTGGACTTGTCTGTCATTGCAGTGGGGAGCAGACTCATGGGAATACCAGAGGGTTGGACTTGACTGTTATCTGAAGTGGGGACTAGACTCTGAAAAGTGGAAAATTGCTTGGTGTGGAAGAGACACACCCATTTAATGTTAAAAGTGTTGTCAAGTGTACAGAGTACAGAAAAAGCTTTTTTCCTTGTTACTCATGGCATATGATCGGTCAAGAAATGCAAGAATTAAAAATTGACCCTGAAACGTAGCAAAATAGAGGATGCTACTAACCTTGACAAAGAAGTGTTGGTAGACTGATGGGGACAAAATTTAACAATTTTGATGGGAACAACAGACTTAGAGTCTGTTTAAAGAAAACATGGGAGAAAATGGACCTAAAAATACCTGTCAAGGATTCTCATTATAAATTGAGCAGAGAAATGGGAGGGCAACAAAGGGAGATTGATTTAATTACAAGGTAAAGGTAAAGATATATTTAAGGGGGTCATAAATATAAGCCCATATGATGACAAGAATGATCCAGAAAAGGGAAGAAATGATAACACAGAAGGTTGAGGGGAAAATATTTGGAACAATGTTCTTGAGTGTTGTACATGACCTTGAGTGTCTCCTGTAGAGCAGTAGAAAAGCTGTCTCTGCAGTGTAGATGCACATAGGCTGGGCTGGATAAATGGGGCAATGGTTTTGACTATTTCTCTTTCCTCTAGGCAGGGGTCCTCAACTACAGCCCATGGGCCACATGCGTTGGGGTGAATTGTATTTGTTCCCATTTTGTTTTTTACTTCAAAATAAGATATGTGCAGTGTGCATAGGAATTTGTTCATAGTTGTTTTTTTTTTTAAACTATAGTCTGACCCTCCAACGATCTGAGGGATGGTGAATTGACCCCCTGTTTAAAAAGTTTGAGGACACCTGCTCTAGGGAGACAGAAACAAAGTACTCACCATAGATTAAGGATGAGTGTGGTACATACAGGGGTTTGAGGAAAGGGAAGGTAAGAAAGAGCCCCTCAAGAGTTCAGAAGTAAATGACCTTGATGAACGGACATCCTCTGCCAGTGCTGCTATACTATCCTGTGCATCTTGGTTCCTCAATAAGTCTTTATTAACTTAAGGAAGAATTGTGTTTCTAAAGTATTGGTTGAATATATTCTAAATGTTTTTTAGTAATCTGGGTGAAATCATGATATCCACCCAACTCATCAGAAAGAGGCCTATTTATTCCATTGCTGTCCCTGAATCCTTTTGTTTTACAGAGGACAATACAGAAAACAGCCTCATGACACCTATCGTCTTTCTCACCAGGTATTCATTTTCATTTTAGCCTTTTTTGAGGCCATTGTCTTTCAGTTGCTTAATGCTCCCTCTACAAAGCCCCATGTGAAATGTAAAAGCCATTCATAATCTCATATTCAGCCAAGCACAGTATACTTCCTTAAGTAATAAGTTCTATATAAATAACTCTCTTTTTTCATTAAGTCTATGATGAACTTGAAACCAAATTTATGCCTCAACTATAACAATTATTAGATGCATATCGCCTATACAGCTGGGATCCAATTTCCCCCTGAACTTTGCTCCCTATTCTTATTAACATTTTTAAACCCTAATTTTATTCAAATTGACATTTTTTTCATCTTTTCCCAAACTACCATGAATTTACTCATTATCTAAAGTGATGTGTAAATAAATAGGCACAAAAACCAGTAAAGTTGACATTGCAAATGTGATTTGTCTACAAAATACTGATAAGTCATTACATTGCATAGTTCTTGCTCCATTTATATATGGACTTTAAATTTATTGTCCCATTCTGATGCTTCATCCTTAAGTCACACAAAATGATTACGATCAACTGAGCTTAACCTGAGTTCAAATTTAAATTAACTTCTTGCCCATCTCTGTAATACAAGAAGTATGTGCTGAAATTTTCACTGACCACAACAGTCAGGCCAAGTTTCCACATGGCCTTTGGTGTTTCTTAAGGCCCATAAGCTAAAGAAAATTAAAAATTCTATTCTTAAATGCCAAGTTGAATGTCATTTTCCAAAAAGTTTTCATATTTCTTTTTTTCTGATATAAAATAATAAATAGACGGCTATTTCTTGCCAGCATTGACCTATCAGTATAGACTTTTTTCTTTGTATTCCCTTCTTTATATTAACTGTTAACTTTCCTTACCTCTGTTTTTTTTGTTGTTTGTTTGTTTGTTTGTTTTTTGTAGTTTTTGGCTGGGGCTGGGTTTGAACCCACCACCTCCGGCATATTGGGCTGGTTACCTACACTTTTGAGCCAAGGTGCTGCCCTCTTACCTCTGTTTTAAATGTTTTGGTTGTTTTGCTGCTTGCTTCTATTTCTGGCATTTACATCAACATTACACAAATAGATTTATAAGCATGTATCTCATACTGCAAGATTATTTGCCTATTTTTAAAGAACTATCTCCAGGAAGAATGAGAGGGCTTAGAAAAGAAAATATCCCTCAAGTGCAGGTAGATACACAAATACCAATAGAAAATGACAGTGTCCTTTCATTTTGTTGACATTTAAAAGACTATATTTCTTTTGGTGACTGCCTAAAGGCTTCTAACCCACAGTCTCATGGACTTTCATCAAAAGATGCTATCATGTTTTGTCGACCAACAAAAATAGCACTACCACATATAAAATCGGGCTCCACAAAACTTGATGATCGACCTCAAAGACACAATAAATCTAGAGACATTTTAATATTTAAAATTCTAGATAACATTTTCATTCTAGGCTTTAAGCATACATTTTTATAATCACTAATTTAGCACTTTTTTTACAGCTCACCCCAGCAGTGTTTTCTCTGAGATTCCCACAGGGGCTATTGAGCCGCTGATGTCAACCTGCACCACGGCTGTTAACACTTAACATCTGCAGTAAGCATGCTGCTTCAGGGTAAGTTGTAAGACTTGACCACAGAAAACGATTAAAGGAACAAGGAGAAAATGAGAGGCAAAAGAGACAAAGTAAAAAAGAAAGCAAACACAAAAAAGTAGTATAAGAAATTTACAGCTGGACTAAGTTAAACTCCTTAATTATACAATTAAGTATACTGAACCAGAACAGTTTCCAAGACTGATCTGAAATCTGTGGGCTAATTTATGGCAAAGGCAGGGCTGTTTTGGAATTCCCAGGACAATTCTATTATATCACATTGTCATAACAGAAAGAGTTAACTCGCTGAAGGAATTAAAAAATGAAAATGCAAGTGTTGCCATCATTATGATAATTGAAGTTTCACGGTGTAATTAACATTTTATCCAAAACACCATTGTGAAGTGATAAGCCATTATAATGCTGCATTAAAAAGACTGGATTTTTAAATGAAGAGATATTTTATTCCCAAAGGGAAAGGTCTCAATAGTGGAGATCGATTGAGATCTATATCACAAATATCTCCAGAAAAAGCAAGGATACAACATAAAAGATCAAATGCCAGCCAGGAAAATACCGACACAACCAGAATACAAAAAATGTAAGAAGGAAATTCTAATTGTAGAAGGAATTATAACTAAAGTACATTATAATTAAAATGATCTGCCAAGTTTAATATCTTGATTCCAGCATTCAAGCTTGTTTGTTCTGATATCCATTTCTCTCCATAATATGAATATTAGTTTGTATGTCAAACTTTCATCATTTCTACCAAATAGAAAGGAAGAGAAAGCAAAACCTTTTGATACCATGACAAAATATTTTTCCAAAATGAGAAGTGAATCCCATGTGCCAATATCATAACGATGTAACATTTGTATAAATTTTCAAGAAATCTTTAGTCACAAGATGCTTTCCCTAAGCTTATTCATTTTAGAATATGTATAAAAATAAAATCTACAAAAAGAAGAAAATGAAGTAATAAAGGTACAGTGCTGTATCATAGAAGACATTATCACTATGACAATGCAAATTTGTAATGAAAATCCAAAATTGCACTGAGTTTAATAAAGGGAGCCATCACCTCAACAACAAAAGAATTGCACAGAACGATGAAGTGGCGATACATAGTACTTCTTAGCTACTTATCACAGGCAATAAAACCTTTCAGTTTTAATTTCTCAAAGTCCATGCTGTCTTGTATCTCATTTGGAATTCTTGGCAGCCAAATGCTGCATCACCAAATCATCAATGTTTCTGAGTAGATTCAATCCAGGATGGTGAGAGGCCTTGGCCTTGATAGCTCTGCGCAGAACATGGTCAGGATGTCAAAGTTGGATCAACAGAAACAGCAGGTCACCATCCAGGGGGGCTCCTGAAGACCCCGTCTCCTAGCAAGACGACTCACGTACCAAGGGAGGTTCCACAGCCACCAGGGCATGCAGAAGGGCCGTGGGTGGGGGTGGGGAGACAGCCCCTTCTCGCATGCAGCACTGAGCACGTCACCCAGACACCCCCATGCTGGCCTCAGGTGGGGCAGCGGGAATGGGAGCCTCAGACTCTCTCCACGTCTCTCATGGTAGAGATTCCCCCACTCAGAGTCACACACACAGCCAACTCCACAGCATTTCACATCTGCACAGCAGACTGGCCCGATATTTTCATTTTTGACTCTGTTGCTCTGCATTTTGGGTGTTCCTCAAATTTTTTTCTTACAGTCTATGAACCCTTTCTTATTCTTGAATTATTCATTTTTCCCTATACCACGCTGTTAGTTTTAACTGATGACACATCTCCTGACTCTATGGATATGCTGATGGCAGGGATGTCTCTCGAGGGTTGGTTTATGGGCTCCCTTCAGCTCCCTGTATTATTCCCGCCTTCAGCTCCGTCAGCCATCCATCCTCATTTCTCTCGCGCACACTCTTGGTTCCCTTCATGTGATCAGCGGCCCTCGAGAGCCAGCTGGGATTTCCTCTGCTGATTTGTAAGTAGGTTTCTTTCCACTTGAGCTTTTCCCCCTGAGACGAGATTCTAATGGCAGGAATACAGACTGCTGGCTGCCCAGCAGGAGCAGATCTGACACATTTTTTTCTTAAAGATAAGAAGGTTGTCAGCAACACAGGAGAATGCCTACAGATAACATGGCAAACACGTCAAGGCATGGTATGATGGGCCAGCCAGGCCTGCCCAAAGGACCACGCAGAGGGGTGGGCAGGCCTGAACCCGAGGCCTCCTGCTAACAAAGCCCCTCCCTCCCAGAGATGCTGTTCTGGCTGTGAACCTGAAGCCCTGCTTGGGTCTTAGTAAAACAAATGACAGAAATCAGAACGAAAGCCTCAAATCCCAAATACGGCGGACAGGCCAAGCATGTCTCTCATCAGATTAAACATTTAGATATCAATGTTTCTTCTCTTCATTTTGCACATGAATAAATATATTTTGTCTTTTCTAGGTAAAATGAGACCTTAGAACTTAAAATGAGACTTTTCTACAGACCTAAGGAAATGTAGAAATTCTTATTTCGACCTCCTTAGCGTGCCAGGGCCCCATGAAAACGGAAGCCCATTCCTTAGTCTCTTGTTCGGTACTAAACTGATGACGCTTTTACGGTGATATTTTCCTATAAAATTGTGGATTTTAAATCTTCATTTAAAAGAAAGACCTTTTCTGCCAAAGCACACGTTTTTGAAAGTCACCCACTGATCGAAAATGAAAATGGGAAGTTTCATGAGCCAATATATTTTCCTCTTCTTAGCCAATCTTAAAAATCTATTTGCTGAGCATTCATTAATAATCCATGAGTAATGAATTAATTTTCAGATCAGTGGGATACCCATAAAACCTCCTTCGTATCACTCCAAAAATATTAATTTACCACCCACGGCAAGGCAAGTCAAGCTCTCTCCTTACTGCACAGCGTCCTCCCGACCTGACCTCTGGGGCCCCCCATAAATTGCTGCAGGAAGCTGTGAGGAGACACCGAGCTCAGGTGGGGAGCTTACTTTGCAGGTGTCTCCTTACCTGGAGGCCGAGGCTCCGGGACACGTCTCCACAGTTTCCCAAGCCTGGTCTTTCGGTTGACAAAAAAGATAAATTCATAACTTGCTAACTAAGGCAATGGTCCCCTTCCTGCCTCCAATATTCATGCTTTCAGTTTCAGCTTTCAGTAAAAAATAATTATATAGAAATTGATTGTTTTTAGAAAAATAATACTGTTTCTTTGTGATTATTTAGATAGAAGTTGAGATTTTAAAAAATTAGTCCTCCATCAATAAGCTTAAAAGGATGTGTTCAATCACTTCTCATTAGAGGCAAAATACTGTATACGGACGTCAGCAAAGGAGAAGTCTTAGAGCACTGTGCCCGACCACACTCTCACACGCGCACACACCCATCGGGAGATCTTCATCAGCATTCTACGGTGCCAGCGATATGGACATTAAGCCAATTTTCTGACATGAAAGATGTCTTGTGTGCTTCCCAAGATGTGTCTCAGACATTAAGACACTGAGGAAATGCAAAAGGGTCATCTGTAAGTGCGGCATTAGGGACTCGAAAATAATAGTCAACTCAACAAAGAGAAAAAAGGGGAACAAAGGCAATTCTTGGGCTTAGAATACAAGGCAAAAAATGAGAAATGCTAAAAGCATTTATAGCAATCAATGTGGAAAAATAAATAAGACACAGATATTAAGGAAAAAGCAATCGCTTTGAAAAGGCTTTAAGTAAATAAATGAAAAACAAAACCAACAAAAATAATACTTTTTGGTAAACAGTATATGTCTCTGCCTGTGTGTAATTTGATTTCCTATAGAGAAGTAAACCCTATGTAAAGCACTACAGGAGCTTCCCATTCACGTGCAGTCCTTATGAAAACATGAAAAACTAGGCCCAGGGTCATTTATTTTCACCCATTCTGATCAATGTAAAAATCCTGCACTGTCCTCGATATGCTTTAAAATTTCAAATGACACGCTGCCTGCTCGGCCCTTGAGTCTGCTAGAATTCCCACCTCAGAGGACATGAAAGATAGAGCCTAATTCTTCCACCGACACCCTGAAGCTTATTTTGTGGTTTTGTTTTCATTACATGTGTATGAATGTCCCAATTAATCCACATAGTCTCCCTATTTTAAGGTGCATAACATTTCTTCTATAAAGAAGAAATGCCTGGCATCACGTGATCCTACTTATCTTCCTGCCTTGGCTTCCCCAAGAGTCGAGATGACAGGCAAATGTCCCTCTCTTAAAAAGACATCAGTCATATGCAATTAAAGGCCTCCCACTTCAATACCGTCTCATCTTAACAACTATGTTTGCAATTAGCCTACTTCCCAAATAAGGTCATGTTGTGAGGTTTGGGAGGAGAAGTTCCAATTTCAATGTATGAATTTGAGGTTGATGATATTGAATCTGTAACAAACTGATCAGGGACATTTCTTTCCGATTTTAAAAATTAGGCAGAAAATATTTTGTAATGTAATTCTCTTCAGATCCACATTCCCAAGCATTATGTGTCATAAGAAAGAACCATAAATAATTTATGCTATTTATGATTTTTAAATGAATATAGAATGTACAAGAATTTGTATGTGGAGACAGACGTGTCTGTCTACACTCCTGATCATTTTATGGAACCATCAAAGGGAGCTGCTTCTGTGCCTCCTGAGAAAAGCTGCTCTGGCAAAATTACCATCAAAGGGAGCTGCTTCTGTGCCTCCTGAGAAAAGCTGCTCTGGCAAAATTAAAAAGTCAAATTTTACATTTAATTATTCTTTGGATATTGGCACTCTGGTGTCAAACTTTCCAAAAGCAGTATCAATTTCCTTAATATAAGGGAACTTTAACATAAGGTATATATTTCATAATTAAATTACTCCTGAATAAAGAAATACATCACAAGTCCTCACTTGGTTTTGGGGCTAGTGGAATGTTTGGTTTCATGGACATCATTCATTTATCTGGGGACACACCTCAGGAGTGGGGCTCTGCTCGCCCAACACAGCAAAGGCAGACACGGAAGCTGAGAATCGCAGTGGCAGAAAGACGCATTTTGATTGCCCGGTGCCGTGCAAGGAGAACGGGCATCTAAGACCCAAATTCTCCACGGTTTTTAAAGAAAAGGGTGTTCATTTCTCCAATCTTAAGATACTTGGAGAAAGGTTTCCAGTTCCATCAATCAACCAGGGGGAGAGGGAGGAGGCGACGGGCAAAAACCTACCTAATGGGGACAGTGAACACTCTTCCAAGGGTGGGTTCACGTCTCTATGGTTCCCCCGAACATTACAAAGGTGATCCATGTAACCTAAAATATTGGAGCCCCCTTAACATTTTGAAATAGAAAGAAGGGAGGGAGGGAGGGAGGGAGGGAGGGAGGGAGGAAGGAAAGAAGGAAGAAAAAAAGAAAAATAAAGGAAGGCAAGTGTACCTTCCAGGCAGGCAAAATCGTAAATCATTCTAAGGAGGTACCACATCGGCTGAACCCCAAAGTGGGGGATATCATGAGGCCTTACATGTCAGAGCATTCAGAGATTTTTAGATTAACATAAAGGAATGTTAAAAAGGGTGCGACTCTCTCCAGACCCTGGGTGGATAGATGGGGACTTCAAACAAACTCAGGGCAGTCACAGTTCTCACTTCCCCTTTCTCTGCATTTTCCATCCTGTCCTGTTGTGAAAAACAACTCAAGAACCTGGGTGAAGATGTCTTCTTTGAGTCTCCGTAGTGAATTAAAATCCCTCAGGACCTGGCTCGCTGGGGGCTACTCTGCTCACGTTGCCCATTCACTTTTCAAGGATGGCTAAACGCAGAACTTCCCCCAAGGGACTCAGAGTTTCCCTTACTGCGGCCACAGCCCCGCTGGATTCCAGAGCAAGCCCCCTGGGGTGGTCAACCCCGGGAAATGGATAACTGTAGGGGGAGTTGCTGCTCCTCGATAAATCCACACTCCGAGAGGCCATTGTGTTATTCATAGATCAAGAGCTGAGGTGTTGCTACAGGTAAGAAATACAGGACACCCTCCCTGCTGCGAGGTACAGAAATGGCAGCCCAAATTATGTGAGATATTCTACAGAGGAAGCCTCGCACGGGTAAGCTTATCACAAGTTTAAGAAAAGAAAAACTGTTAAAATGTCAGCACTCGATGACATACATCCAAAAACTTAGAATAAAATGACTCCTAGTGTCGCTTTTCATCCCAGAAACCTTTATTGACCACTAAAGACACAAAGAACCACCACAGGAGGAGGTGGAGTTAGTGGGAGATGCGCCCCTAATCGTAAGGGTGGTATCCATCAGCCCCAGGAGATTGAAAGCAAGTCTGGCCGAGGAATCCCCCACTTCTCTGAAGCTCCCTTTTAAATTTAAAGGGCCGATTCAGAAAAACAATAATCCCTTTTTGTCAACAGCCTGCCTGTCTTTATACTTCTTTCACTGAACAAAACGTTCAAGGGCAAAATCTGTTGCCGAGATAATAAGAAGGAAGGACACCGCAGCAGGTGTCAAACGAACGCCAGCGAGGCAGCGTCACCCGCGGCGGCCGGTTTTCCAGGGAGGGTTTTCTGCCTGGTTAGGCAGGAAAGTAAAGGCGAGGAATGGAAGGGCACGTTTGGCCAAGTTTGAAATCGTCTCAGAATATATCTCTTCAAGATCCTCAACAGAGTTCAAAGCTTTTCATTTCTGAAGGGTTTTTTTTCTATTGAAAAAAAGGAACATTTTGTAGAAAATAAACCCCAGAAAACAAAAACAAAAAGATAGATGATTTCTAAAAAATATTTTATACATCAACAAACTTAATACACTCTTTTTTTTTTTTTTTTGAGACAGAGCCTCAAGCTATCACCCTGGATAGAGTGTGGTGGCATCACAGCTCACAGCAACCTCCAATTCCTGGGCTCCAGTGAGTCTCCTGCCTCCGCCTCCTAAGTAGCTGGGACTACAGGCGCCCGCCACAAGGCCCGGCCATTTTTTGGTTGCAGCCGTCATTGTTGTTTGGCGGCCCGGGCTGGATTCGAACCCATCAGCCCAGGTGTACGTGGCTGGCGCCTTAGCCAGTTGAGCCACAGATGCTGAGCCAATACACTAAGTGTTAAAATGACAAGACTCTTATGCTACTTTTCTCTTGCCACCCTAACAAATGACCACGAATGGAGAGATTTAAAGGGTCACTGTTTAGAGTTTCTGTTTAGTAGAAGTCCAGGTATGGCATGGCTTGGCTCCTCCCTCTCCTGGGAGTTTCAAGGCCAAAACTCAAGGTGTCCATGGGACTGTGTTCTCTCTGGGGGCTCTGGATGAGATAGCACTTCCCAGTTCATGAAGGGTGTTAGCAGAATTCAGTTTCAAGCAGTTGTGGGGCTCAATTCTCCCCTTCCTCACCGTGTTCCTCCCTGCATCCTTCAAACCAGCAACTGTGGGTCTGTAAGAGGAGAAACAACCTCAATCCCCTATCCAGTTAGCTATAAAAGTTACTTAATAACCTACCTACTTATGGGACAGTCACACCAGACAGCTGTCTCCCGGTTCTGACCCCTTGAAGGCCATCACGACCCTAGGCTGAAAAACATAGGAAAAACCAGTGTATGTACAGCTTGGATAAGATAACAAGCCCTGAGTCCTTCAGGTGGAGATTAGAGGGCTGGATGACATACAGCTAAAGATAGGAACTTTGGGGGAGAGTATCAAAACTCTGTGACACTTTTCCAAAGTAAGCAGGACTTGAGAATATTCTCCCTGTCTTCCTAGGATTCTGAATCTTGATTAAAAAGAAAAAAGAAAAGAAAAAAGAAAAAAAAAAAGCCAACTTTAACTTACACGAGTGTTTGGTTCCTGCTCCTGCTGCCGGCACTGCGGTTGTAGACGGCGTCCTTCCCACACTTGAGCGTCTCTTCCGCTCCTCTTTTGCTTTCCCTTATGCTTCATTTGTCTCCTGCCTCCAGGTAAAGAAAGTTCTCTGCTTTTAAAGGCCGATCTGTGATCAGACTAGGTCCACTCAAGTAATTCAACATAGTTTTCCTATTTTAAAGTCCCAAAACTTAATTACATCTCCCAGGTCCCCCTTCTGCACATAATGTAACATACCCACAGGCTCTGGACATTCCTGGATATCTTTGGGAAGCCATTCTGCCTATCATGAACACGGTCACTAGAGCAAGTTGCTAAGTGAGATTTCTTTCCAACTTGAAAATATGGGTATAAAGTATTTTCTTAATGAAGTGTTTTTTCAGATACACTACGTGTTCTGGGTCATGAGGGGAAAAGTCATAAGTAAAGCCAATAATCTTACTTTTAGATCAAATTTTCAATCACTAAAAAAAAATTGTTAACTTTATTTCTGTCTAATGAAGGATGTAGACCAGTGGTTCTCAACCTGTGGGTCACGACCCCTTTGTAACAAAGAAAATACATCGCGGCATTAGGAAGGTTAGCCCTATTTTTGACTCACCAGCTATCACTTACCAATGGCCTCCATTGGCTGTGTGATAGATTAATTCATATTGATTAATGAGAAAGTGGACTTAGTTACTTCTCTTGGTAATCTAGGATGAACAATGTTATAAGTAGTAAAAAATCACTTCCATCAGTGAAAGGTTGTCCACAGGAAGACAGTGAATGACAGCAATGTCATGGTTAGGTTCCAGCTAAGGTTGAGAATTCACCCAGGAGTGAGGGGCGAGCCACTCCCTGGCCTTCGTTCTCCCAGTTCTGGCTTAGCAGGTGCAGCTATTACAGAGTGCTCTAGTGACAGACCTTTGCGACTCCAGGAAAGATAGGACCAAATGGTAATAAGTGACAGCATGCTAACACGCTGTGAGGAAGTACAGTATTGGCAATAAATTACCAGCACCCCCTGGGTGTGTTTGTAGGTGTTGCTTGGGACCATAAAGATAGGCTTAAATAATTTTGCTCATTGTCAAGAAATTCATTAACCTTTTTTGTTTTCAAATAGAATGGTGTGAAGTATTCCCACATAGGAGAAACCGTGGGAACAGATATAAATTGGATCTCTTGGATATTTGAGTTTCTAGTTTCTTGACATATTGAACAATAAGCAGCACCCCAGGATTTCCAATATCCATCTCTCTCCACTTGATGCAGAAGGCATTTTGATCCATAATTAAATTTGCGCTCTTTCTTGCTAAGAGAACTGAAATACCCTACAGAGTTTTATAAGAAGTTTTGACATTATCTTTCCATTGAGAGCCATGTTACGACAGCTCACAATTTTTCTTCTAAAAGGACATGAAAACCCCATCATGCCATAATTGAGGTCCTCCCTAAGCAGGCAAAAATCAGAACATTTTGGCCAGACTGCAGTACGGTAACTCCAGATGCATAAATGAACTACGTCAAATTACTTCCAAAAACAATACAGGTAAGGCAATATATTTTGTTATACTATAAATATTTCTCAATCTGATAGCTGCCTCTTCCTCCTTTTCCTCTTTCCTCTGAGCTGTCAGATCATCAAGACCTCATGATTCTTTGGTTAGATACACTAACATATGTACAAAAAGAACGATTCAGTGTGAAGGAGAAATGAAATGGCCAGTAAGCTCCACTAGCCATGAAATGAAGCCCAGGGCCAAAGCCTCCCTGCTACAGGGAGGAAGCAAAAATTTGTATTTTAGGTCACTGAAATCTTCTGGTGATCTATGATTGAATCAATTCATGCTACTTTGCTCATGTCACTCTTTTAACTTTTAAGCCTTTACCAGGAGCTACTATAGGCCAAGCTTTGTGGTGATTGACCAGGGATAAAATGGGAGCAAGTCAGATTCAGTTCTTACCCTTGTGAATTGTGGAGTTTATTAGAGAAGGAAGGCAGTCACCAGATAATCACACTGAAAGGTAAGTACAAATTAGTCTATGTGTTAAGGAAAACAGCATCTAATAAGATGCCATGGGGGCTTTTCTGAGAGCTGAAGAAAGAGCATGAGTCAACCAGACAAGAGAGAACATTCCAGGGGAGGGTGTGTGTGTGTGTGTGTGTGTGTGCACACCCACTTTATTCTGAGGAAGGGAAAAAGATAAAAAGATACTACACAACTTTAGAAAGACTGGCCACTGAATTTCCATTAGTTTCAGGAATGGGTCATCAAGGAAGAGTCTTGGAATAGGGAGGGATTGTGCTCATGGTTTGGGGGCCGTTGGTCAAGCATTTTGCTTTATCAGCAGTGTGGGCACTGAGCTCACACAGGGGCTGCTAATAAATGAGAGAAGGGATGGTTGTGGGGCTAACGTCATGCCAGGACAGAGAGGAAGTGCTTCAGGTCACATACGTGTCACTTCTTGGTCCATGGAGAGTCTGTGGTTTATCGTTTGACCGAATCTTATAGTTTTTGAGGTTTTTCCCTCCAAAACTCCTGATGTACACCACCCCTTAACAACAGCCTCGGCCTGGCTGGTGACGGCTGCCACCAGAGTTTCTGTGACTTTGAAGAGATTCTCAGTGTGGGACATCATGCTGGCACGGATACAGGGGAGGTGGGTGTATGCTGACGTTTTAACTAAAAGACATGAACCCAAGGGACAGTTCCCAGGAGTGTTACTACATGATCCTTGGTGCAGAATGCCTTTTAATAAGGTTGAGGAACAGTCCTCCGTGGGTTTCCTCTTCAGAGCAGTGGTGTTTTCTGTGATTTATCTTTGGGAAAAGCCACGGGGCTTGTTCCAGACAAGCTTGACCTTAAGTTCTACCGCATTGGCCTATATCAGCCTGTGAAGGAGCAGAGTGGAGGATCGAGAATGGTGTTCCCATGGACATGAGCATCTAGTGACCAGCTCACCTGGGCGAGCCCGTGAGTTCCCATCACAAGGGGCCTAAGAGAAAGTTTACACTCTTACTTTTAGCTGCAGCATCTGAAGTCATTCGGAGTTTTGAAAGTTTCTGTTTTTTTATTGCAAATTAATATGAGGAAATAAATTTTTAGGTTACATTGTTTTCAATTCTAATGTTAAGTTCAAGTTGTAGTTGAGCCTTCCACCCAGAGGACGTGCTGAAAACCCTCACATGGTGCACATGAGGTGAGATCTCGCCAATCGCCCTCCCTCCTCCCCCTGCACTCTTCTCCTCTCCTCCACTCTGCTAGATTAGATTTGTGTTTTATCATTCATGCAGACATGTAGTTGTTTATATAATGGTTTCATATTATTACTGAGTACATTGGATATTTTTTCCACAATAGAAGATGGAAACTTTATATCTTTCATGTTCACCTGGATGGGGTTGCAAGCCTCCATTTTAATGACTCCTGATTTCTCTGAGGGTGGGTGGTGCTTGAAACAATGAGGCTTTGGGGTGACAGGCAAAGCTTCGCAGTTCTAAAATTTCCATTTTGGTGACATGAATACTCCAGAACAATATAAGCTGGTGGATATTACTCAAGTAGGAAGCACAGAGTTTGACAGCTGCTTTACTGCTGTCAGAACTCTTACTTATGATTCCAGCCAACCAGAAAACATATCTGAGATTAAGAACATATCTCTAGGCTTGACGCCTCTGGCTCAAGCGGCTAAGGTGCCAGCCACATACACCTGAGTTGCCGGGCTCAAATCCAGCCCGGCCCGCCAAACAACAATGACGGCTGCAACCAAAAAATAGCCAGGCATTGTGGCAGACACCTGTAGTTCCAGCTACTTGGGAGGTGGAGGCAGGAGAATTGCTTGAGCCCAGGAGTTGGAGGTTGCTGTGAGCTGTGAGGCCACGGCACTATAGCCAGGGTGACAGCTTGAGGCTCTGTCTCAAAAAAAAAAGAGAACGTATGTCCAGTCACACAAAGGATCAACTGAATGAAATCTATTAGCAGGTACTCTCAACAGCCTACAAGTTTTGGGCCATGCCCTTTTCTCATCTTTGAGTTTACACAGGGCCACGGCGGCCAGAACATTGGCTGAGGACATGCTCTTCAATCTCATCGAGGTTTCCGTGTCAACGCGTCTTTAGGATGTGTCTTTAATTTTCTTTTCCATGAGTGGTCACAGCTGTCTTTTGTGTACAGCCCATATTCCCGCATGCCAAAGAAGACCACAAAACTCATCTTGGTACCGCCAGATGCCATCTGAGTGCAGCAAACAATCTGGGTTTCCTGTGTGTGTTATTTCCGAATCAGGTGTTTGATTCTGAAGTTGACTCAAGACCTGATGCCAATAGTCAAGAATTCCTGTTGGCTTTGCATTTAGGGCTTGAGGGCTACTGGATTTGTTAACATAGCTTGCTTAGTATATTACTCTGCTGCAGCATGAACATTTGCTTCCTGAACCTGCTTTTATAGTGGCTGCCTTGTTTAGTTGGAATATACCAGCTACAATCAAGAAGTGACATTTCCTCTAAAGCACACCAAAATCTCACAACACTATAAAAGTGATTCTATCCAGTCATTTCCCTCTCATGTATCTGTAGGAAAAGGCTACCATTTTGGCACCTTCGGCAAATTTAATATCTTGGAGAGAGTTGAGTTGGAACAAGTAGTAGTAGGACCTCATTGCATATCCAGCTTGATGACATCTTTGTTCATTTTTCAAACAGGTGTCATCCACAAATAATTCACAATTTAGAAAGTCTAAAAAGATTTCAAAAAAGGCCAGGTAAAAGCAAGGAAAACTCCCAAGAAAGGCATGATAGTCAGGAGTTTTTCCCTCTGTGGGAAAAAAAGAAGAGTAGTAGATTTTATAGTTTTGCAGTAATGGATTAGAAACACCTACAGGTAAAGTGTTGCTTTCTTACAGCTTTATTGAGGTTTAATTGATGTGCAAAAAACCTTCACATGTTTAATGTATAGAATTTGATCCATTTGGACATATTTATATACCTGAGATGCAACCACTGCAATCAAAACAATAAACATACTCACCAAGAATAAAAGATTTCAAAAGAGTGGTCTAGTAATATCAAAATGCCAAGAGGTTTCAGTCTAAAGGAAGTTCTGACAGGTATGAGGGACCAAGGGGAAGTGGAAATCTTAAGACTAAGTCAGCAGGGGCCTCAGTTGACCCTTAACTGCAGCCACTGTGCACACACAAGAAGGGCAGGCTTTTGTCACAAAATCAATGTGAAGCTATAATAAGCTGTGAATCTCTGAAGCCTGTTTTTTAAGTTAGAATCCCCAAAACTTGTCCCAAAGTACCAATAGAAAGAAAGCTTTGCAATCATTGGAGAATTCTTTAAGCTGTAAAAAAATGTTCTTTAGTGAGTCTGTGTAATGTAAGGGCTCAGGGATGTCAGATTAGCCTATACGAGGAAATAGCTGGCCCACAGAAGTTAGAAACCCAGCATCTGTAATGCTCCAGGGAACCTGAAATCTTCTAAGTTAGCTTTGGGTAATAGTCCAGAAAAGTCTTGAATAACTTGCAATCTCTAAAGGGAAAAGCTCTTAATTTTTGTTTGATGTCATGGCCAAGAAAATACACTTGGGTCTGATAAAATTGGGATTTATCCTTAGAGACTTCGTGTCCCTGTATGCTAACATTGTCAGCAAGTGGAAGAAATCAATTCTGCAGGATCTCAATCTGGAGGACAAACAGAAGGTTATTTATATATGGTATTGGAGTGGAGTCCTCAGAAAATTGGATGTTTCTAATGATTCACATATAGTTGAGTCTTTGTAAGAAGTAAGAGGAGACTCCTGTGAACCTAGGTCATCGATGTCCATGTGTACTGTTGAATTTCCCCAGTGAATGCAAATAGATGCAGTGAGCCTGGGAAGAAGGAATTACTAATGAATGGTGAGCCTGGGCCATTCACTGTAAAGTAAGCAGCAGGTCAGGGATCGAGGAGCAAAAGGAAAGCAGGAAAGTAAAATCTTACCAATGGCCCTTAACTCTTGTACAAAATGGTAGCCCGACCCACCTGTCTGTGTGATGAACAAAACAGAGGCAATATAGAACAGGTGCAGGCATAATAGTCCTTTCTGGAGGTACCAAGAGGCAACAGACCATGGTCTTTCAGTGGAATCCCCTTTTTCCATGGGAATTAAGCAGTTTCTGCAGGAACATTGATGAATTCATTCAGATATTTGAGGGTTCAGACTCTTTCATCATTCATATCTAGACCATCTTTGGCCAAGATTCATTCAAAGCCTAGGAAATCCATAATGAAGTATCAGGAAGTGGTAACCAAGCTGTACCATGAATAGGCTAGAGGACAAAGATTCTCCTTTTCTGAGAATGCCATACTCCATCTGGACCATGCTGAATAATAACACCACTGAGTCATCACCCAGTTCCTATTACTCCAGTTCCCCAACACCGCCACAGATGATACTGACTCAGATCTGTAACCATCACCCCTGGCTGGCAGAAGAGCCATCCCTGGACTTATTAATGAGGCCAGGGTCCCTGCCACCACTGAGTCATTACTAGCTTGGGTGAATGCTGAGTTGTCTGGGTTCTCTTGAGGTCTTCATCTTACCTGATGCAGAAACTGGAGGCATGGTTAATACAGGCACTGTGAGAGGAGGGAGGGGCATCTCCTGAGGTAGACACTGGCTGCTTTGCAGGGGAGAGGGCACTGCAGCATCTTCCATTAGGTTCTAAAAGGGAGGGTTGGGCCTCTCTGCAAGCACTGAGGTTATGGTGTCCATAGAGCCAAACTCTCCAGAGGCATCCATCCAGACAGCCTCACCACATATATCAGGGTCCCACATTGTCCCATCATGGCCTGACCTTAGCATTACAGATCTGCCTTGGCTCAGCCCTCAAGCATCTGAAGCTCTGTGACGTTAACTATCCAGATTTTACTCTGCTACCACCTAGGTCTGTTCCACCACTGCAGGATCAGTCTTTGTAAGACAACACAGGGGCTCTCTGGTCATCACACTTAGCCTTTACTGACATGGTAAAGACCCTCAATTCTTCATTATCTGTCCGCAGGGCATAGTGACACAAGTCATCCTGAATCAGCTGATTGCTATCTTCAGATAAAGGGCCACCTTCCTCTCCCACATCTTTCCAGTGCCTGAGGCATTGCACCTGCAAGACACCACAGTAATCGGGCTGCCATCAAGTGCCAGGGATTACCCAGGCCTCATCTGCCACTCAGAATGTTGTGCTCTTCATCTGCTCAGGGGCGAGTGGGCAAGTCCCAACTCTTCAAATTTCGGCCAAGTTTTTGGATGGGTCTTATTACTGTTTGCATAAATTGGTGCCTGCCACTGAAAAGCAGACAAGGTAATTTTATATATGCAAGAGATTTATTGAGAAAGGGAGCAGAAAAAGTAAGAGCCTTCAGACTACAATTCAAATCTGATACCTATAGAAGGAAAGAGGGAAGGAAGGTGCATTGGACTGTAGGGTATTGGACTGCAGAGCAATTCAAGAAAAGTTCAGTCCGGCCAATGAGGAATCCTCAAGCCAAAGTCACTCTTAGGATGAGTCTCATGTCTCATCAGAATGAGCCTGTCTTAGTATCTTGCATCCCGGCCAGCACACTGGGTCACTGACTTGGGACAGCCTGTAAGAAGCATGACCTTGAGGTGGATGTGGTGGAGGATCCAGGGGTGATTAACTGGGTCCTCAGTTAGTCATGCACCTGCAGTGAAGATTAAGTAGTGCCTTTTCATGGCCGTCATGAGGGCCGCCTCTGGATGAGAGTTCTGTTCTTTAGTGAGTCATCCGATATGTGCTAACAAATGCAGAAATAAGAAATTCAACTTAGTTTATCAAAATTCAAATTAACCTTACAAAACAGGAATGTGAAATGATCCTTGAGTACATGATCATACATTTATACTTCATCATATTATGTTTATTATTATTCTTTTAAAAAATCTCCTGGGGTTACTAGCACATTTATGTGCATGTATTGTTGATAGACTGGGATGTCAGGAAAGGTTCCCTTTGCACACCGGGCTCTGTGCCTCCCTCTGCAGATTTAATGTTTCTACCTCAGGCATCTATTCATCCCAAACCCTTCAGTCAGAAATTGCAGGCATTTTACAAACCACACAAGCTACACCATGAAGTTGCATTCCTCACTTACTCATTCTTCCGTGTTCCGCCACTCAGAACCACTATTCATATTCTGTGTACCCGATACTGCTAAGCTCTGAGATCCCATAAGGCTGAGAGCATGCAATTACTGAGAACACAGGATGAGCCGAAACAAAAGATATCACTTCTCAGAGTCGGTTCCCATCCACAGTAGGCCACGGATCGGACTGTGTTCTCTGTAAATGATGTGAACGATCCTATACTAAGAAGCATTCCAGAAGCAATCAGAAGCAAGCAATTTCAACTCCTTCCCTCGCAAAGAATGCGTATGTATAATATGCTGTCAAACTTTCAACTCTCTAAATAAAAACTGTCTATATTTTCCTCAGGAAAGATTTTCTAAACGAGTTACTGAGTCAACCTTGAATGCAGTTGCAGTATATTACAAACCAAGAAGGTTTCATGTTAGAATAACCTCAGGGCAAGCAAAAAGGTAAAAAATATTTCTGAAACTATTCAGTGGGTATTCAAAAAAAAAAAAAAATGACAATTAAGCCTCACTTCCAACAGGGCCATGCCAAAAACCACAGAATATAGAAATCACATTAGTATAACAGACCTGCAAACTAGCTGATGTTTTGACATTAATTGAAAAGAACACTGAATTTGTTGAAGTTCGAATTTCTAAGACTGTCGATGCACTTATTGAAAATTCATCTGAGAATTTCCTTCTGATGTCTGTTTAACCTGGGCTTCAAACCCCCAGGAAAACCATGATCTCTTCATCTCTATCTTATTCAGCAGGAGGCCAGACACTTAACAAACTGAACAAGACTTTAGGAAGATGGAAGTCTTAAATTTGAATTCAACCCATGGCTTGCATGCTACAGACACTCTTTTTCCTGGGGAAACCTCAGGGTGTTACAAATGAGAAGCAAAGGTGGTAGTCTACCCTATCACATGCAAATGTTCCCTATCAGTTTGAGGGCTGCCGTGAATTCATTTGCTTCTCCTCAGGCAGACTATGAGTGGTATCTCTTTGTAAAAGCAGCTGGATACAAAGCGGGGACAGGTCAGAATGATGGCGAGCATGATAGCAGCAACAAAGACAGAAGAGTTACCTATTAGCAGAAGAACCATTAACTTAAAGCAAATGAGTGACTTCAAAGATTTTTCATGTTATAACAAGTAGTTAAGTTTTTCAAGAGAGAGATTTTTTTTTAATATTTGGATCACCAAATACACCCAACAAGATTTCCTCTAAGTCACCATCATCACCCTCATGATCCCTCAAATTTCTGTTTACACAAATGAGTTGATTCAAGTACTCATTCACCCACTGTATTCCTTGGATGAAGAATATGGTGAATACTCATGAAAGATGGTATTCTTGAATGATTGCCACTTTTTATGCTGAAAAGGCGATGGTTTTCACAGCTCTCTTTCTCATATGGGAATATAGGCAGATGCTGAAATAAGACTTTGAAACAAAGGCACTGGCACCAGCCTACTTTTCCTTCCTACAGCTCTACTGACAAAATAAATCTATGCTATGATTTCAGGTCAGATATTTTGGCTTTATGGAATAACAATAGATCTGAAAAGCTTACCCAGCTTTTATCGAGCCAGTGGTGTATAGCTAACCCATAAAATTTGCTACCTGTAAACAATGTGTGCACATGAACATTTAATGCCCCGACTCTGCTAATATTACGACTGCAAAATTATACTCCATCCTATCTTTTCAAGGTCAAAATAATAAATCAAATCCAAATAAAAAAAATTGTCTAAAATCCATATGCACCAAGAAACTCTAAAAATCCCTGGGGTAAAAAGAACGCTTTCTAGTCTGCCTTTGTGTTTCCTGTCTGTTCCTAACTGTTCAGAAACATACCCAAGCGATTCAATATCATCACAGGCTACTCATCTCCACATTTCTATCTTTCAAATACTTTATACTCTGAAATCACAAAGGCACTGATTGTCATTCTCAAAAGATAGAATCACTTTACTATCACATCAAAAGCATTTGAATAGTTCCTCTAGTTATGAAGAAGGTTAAAGCTAAAATGTTGAAACTGTTGCATTATTATTTTGAAATGAAATAGCAATTACATCAGACAGTTCAATTGGCACAAAACTGTGTATGCCCAGAAAACTAAAAATTAATGCTTAGACTATACTCAGTATCTCTTATACCTGATTTATGTTTATTTTCCATGTGCAAATCTCCAAATGTCCTAGTTTTCCATTAAAAAGCAATAGGGGAGTCTGTCTAAAGCTAATTTAACACCTGTGAATTCCCATAGGCTACACCCAGAGACAGTAATCCATTTGATTAAGTGACTGCCTTACATGTCAAAGGTACTAAGTTCAACTTCTGTGCTGGGACTCTATTTGCCTGAGAAGTTCATTTTTAATTTTAGTCATTATATGCAATGGTATAGAATTACAGTGGCTTAACAGATGTACATTTTTAATTTTCTGATAATGGAAGTATAAATAGTTACTCACCATTGACATCAGTGTGACTTTTTGAAATCGATATATGCAAATTAACAAGTAATACCTTAAGTTAAAAAAAACTTGCTTTGATCTTCTGGATATATACTTAGTAGAGGAATTATAGGGTTGAATGGTAGTCCTATTTTTAGATCTCTAAGTATTCTCCAAACATCTTTCCAAAAGGACCATATTAGTTTGCATTCCCACCAGCAAAGTAGAAGTGTTCCCTTTTCTCCACATCCACGCCAACATCTCTGGTTTTGGGATTTTGTGATGTGGGCTAATCTTACTGGAGTTAGGTGATATCTCAAAGTAGCTTTGATTTGCATCTCTCTGATGATTAGGGATGATAAGCATTTTTTCATGTGTTTGTAGGCCATGCGCCTGTCTTCTTCAGAGAAGTTTCTCTTCAGGTGCCTTGCCCACCACATTATAACAAAGATATCTGTATCAGAATGTTTATTGAAGCCCAATTCATAATTGCTAAGTCATGGAAGAAGACCAAGTGCCCATCGACCCACGAATGGATTAATAAATTGTGGTATATGTACACCATGGAATATTATGCAGCCTTAAAAAAGATGGAGACTTTACCTCTTTCTTGTTTACATGGATGGAGCTGGAAAATATTCTTCTTAGCAAAGTACCTCAAGAATGGAAGAAAAAGTATCCAATGTACTCAGCCTACTATGAAACTAATTTATAGCTTTCACATGAAGGCTATAACCCAATTACAGCAAAAGAATATGGGGAAAAGGGCAAAGGAGGGGAAGGATGGGGGAAGATGGGTGGAGGGAGGATAATTGGTGGGGCCACACTATGGTGCATCTTAGAAGGGTCCAGGTGAAACTTAGTACATGTAGAATATAAATGTCTGAACATAATAAGAAAATGCCATGAAAGCTATGTTAATTAGTTCGATGAAAATATTTCAAGTTGTATATAAAACCAATACATTGTACCCCATGATTGCATTAATATACACAGCTGTGATTTAATAAAAAAAATTGTATTGGGAGGCTTACTCACAAGGCTTTTTGTGCCCTGGCCATCTTGTACACATGGATTACACATAAAATACAGCATATTTACTTTCCTGGATTTATCTTCCAGCTGAGTAAGAATTGTACTATTTTCCTCCAAGCTTTTAAAAAATTCAAGCAACAGGGTAAACAGCTTTTAACAGATTCTACCAACATAAGAAAGGTCCAAGTACAGTAGGCCACTGTGAGTCTCTGCTCTTCTACATGGATTACCTTATGGGGACCATTAGAGTATATTGATTAATCTTCAAGCAATGTAGCACCAAGCCAGAGGCTCCAGAGAAACATTCTCTTAAAGATTTACACAATTAAAATAAAATACTAATGATAATCAGTCTGAGAAAGGGCTACAGCCCTGTTCTTCAGCTTTTTTAACCCATTCCCTATTCTGCAACTGATTAATCCATACCTGCTTTGATTGTTAGTTCAGATTTGGAAATAAATGAAAAGTTTTGTCATGTGAGAACATGAATGTTCACCTTGCATGCATGTCCTGGAGGCCACTTCTCCCCCTACCTTTCTTTGGGAGCCATTCTCCCAGAAAATGAACCACAGACATTGTAACAAGAGAGAACACATCCTATTGTCAAACTAGAGAGAATTCTATCAGCTGCAATCAGCTGAGGAATTTACTATCAACATCGTAAAAGCCAACATTACAGACCCCAATGTGTGGTGAATATAATTACAAAATTTACACCCAGGAGAAAGCAGTAAAATACAGAAGAGATAAGGGTACAGGTATGGCATTTTAGAGTAAAGCATATGCAGGGCATATGCAGGGCAATCTGAGAAAATCCATTCTCTCATCTTAATAAGACACGTTTCTTCTGTTTATCCAGTTCCTTGTTTAAATATTGCATCGTCAGAGAACTGACGAGGATATAGCCTCAAATGAGGCAACTTCCCTGACCAGGTCATTCGCCAGCCCCAGTTCTCCCTCCTAACACTGATCATTACCTGATGTTCTGCTATGATTGTTTCTCTCGCCTCCTAGGATGTGAACACCAGGAAGCCTTGATCTGTCATATTCATCCCTCTGCATACCTGGAACACTGGCCCTTGGAAGACTTTCAACAAATGCATATGAAATGGATAAACGAACCATGAATTCCAACTGTACCAACAGTTACATACAGTCAGTGCAGTTACAAAATAGGTGAAATTAATTAGGATGAAGATTCTTAACCCAGTACTTCTTCTCAAACAAACAAATGCTATCACAAGGATTATGACTCTAAAGCTAGAGACAGAAATAAAACTAAACTTTGAAGCTTTCTTTTAAATTTCAGGTTATGGTGACAGTACAAACAAATCACAATTTTAAATTTATTAAGTAGAGTCCCTCGTATAGCTATGCCCTGCACCCAGGAGTGCCATACTCTCCTACATTGCACCCATTCAGTGGGAGCTCCCCAAACCCCCTCTCTCCCCTCAATTCAACGTGAATTGAAATGAATTTTTCTCCCATTTGAGTCTGAATTAGATCAACTACTGGCTTCCTATCAGCATTGAGTACATTCGATTCTTGCTTCTCCATTCTTGTGATGCTTTACCAAGAATGTGTTTCAACTCCATCCAGGTTAATACAAAAGATGTGAAATAACTATTTTTTATGGCTGAACAGTATTCCATGGTGTGCACATACCACAGTTTGTTAATCCATGCCTGAATTGATGGGCATTTACATTGTTTCCACATCTTGGCAATTGTAAATTAAGCTGCAACAAACAATCTAGTACATATGTCCTTATAATGAATGATTTTATATAATCATATAAAATGATTTTTTTTTCTTCTAGGTGTAGGCCTAGTAGTGGGATTGTGGAGTCAAATGTGAGGTCCAATTTGAGTTCTTTGAGGATTCTTCATACTTCTTTCTAATGAGGCTGTATTAGCTTGCAGTTCCACCGACAGTGTAAAAGTGTTCTCTTTTCTCCACATCCATGCCAGCATCTGCAACTTTAGGCTTTTGTGAGGTGGGCTAATCTTACTGGGGTTAGGTGATAGATATCTCAGGGTGGGTTGATTTGCATTTCTCTGATAATTTGGGACGATGAGCATTTTTTCATGTTTGTTAGCCATTCATCCATCTTCCTCAGAGAAGGTTCTGTTCATATCTCTTGCCCAGTGATAGATAGGATTGACTGTGTTGCTCTTTTTTTATTAATTAATTTGAGTTCTCTATAGATCCTAATTATCAAGCCTTTGTTAGATTCATAAAAATGCAAATATCTTCTCCCATTCTGAAGGTTGTCTATTTGCTTTGATTATTGTGTCCTTAATTGTACATAAGCTTTTCACCTTAATTAAGTCCCATTTGTTAATTTTTGTTGTTGTTGCAATTGCCACGGAAGTCTTCTTCATAAAGTCCTTCCCCAGGCTGATATCTTCAAGTGTTTTTTCCACACTTTCTTCAAGGATTTTTGTTTCATGCCTCAGATTTAAATCTTGTATCCACCTCGAGTCAATTTTTTTAATTGGTGAAAGGTATGGGTCCAGTTTCAGTCTTTTACATGTGTGTGCAGTTCTCCAGCACCATTTGTTAAGTAGGGATTCTTTTCCACACAGCATGCTTTTGTGTGGATTTTCAAAGATCAGAAGGCATATAGAGACTTGTTTCATCTTTTGGTTTTCCAAATGTCTATGTCTCTACTTTTGAATCAATGCCATGCAGTTTTGATTCCCGTGGACTTGTAATATAGCCTGAGGTCTGGGAGGGTGATGCCTCTGGCTTTGTTTTTTTTTACTACTTTTAAGACATGACAATATACAAGACAAAATATACTGATCTATATTTTCCTGAAAGCACAGAAATCTATCATTTCAAAATCACTACCATCCTTTCATATAACATAATTACTTCAGAAACTATATGTAAGATGAATGAATAAACTACAACAATTTAACACTCAATAAATTAGACCCTCTAGTCTAGCTTAAAGTAAGAATCTACATTGCCTATGTTATCTCATTGATTATTACAGTGATTTTTAGGCTTTCCGGGGTGGAGGCGTGGGTGCCTGGGAATCTGGGAATGAGACAGATATAACATGTTCTCTTTGGCCAGAGACCAAGTTATAAGATTCCCGGATGTTTCTCCATGCTCCGAGCATAAGGGTACCTGCATCATTCTATGTCACAAACTTCCTAAGATTTTCTGGCTTAGAATTTTGAGTTCTGGTGATTAACACCCCTCTGCTAATTGGAACTTCGCCTAAGCATCTCCGGGTAGCCTCAACCAGACTCCTCCAGAGCTGAGACCCTAACAGCAGCTCTGAGATCAATCCCCCCAGTTTCCCGGTCTGGTGTGCGCATCCCCACCTCTCACTGTTGGCCGGACACAGTTGGAAGACATGGAGACAAGCTATGTCCCTTTTATTCACTATCTTCCATGAGGAAGATAGAATGCCCCAAACTCCGTGTGTTTTCTTTTACACTTCAATGTTACCTAAAATTCCAGTGTCACTGAGTAAATAAGATCATTAGTGACATTTACAAATTATTTCTGATTGCATGTGTCCACAATATTTTGTAGTGTCATTAAAATATTCTAAAGGATGCTTCCAAATGTGGTTCATCTGAAGGAATTTCTTTCCTCTTGATTTATGTCTTTGCCTAAACACTCAATTTAACCATAATCATTTTCTGCACTATCTTGTAGTTATTCTCATCCCAATTTTTCCTCATCAGTTAGGCAGATTAACCTTTACTGAAAGTCTTATCTCATCTGGATTGCTCTTCTGTAATTCCCCAAGTGCTGTCTTCTCTATTATTTCCATTTTTATCACCTAATTTTGTTATTTGGTGTTAACTATAAACCTACCTGCCAACACCTGGTAAGCCGTCCCATGGACGTTGGTCTCTCACACCACGTCTCAAAGCATCGCAGTCTTGGGCACTCACTTCCGACAGTCTCATGCCCCATTTGGAGACCTCACATTCCACATGTAAATTCATGCAGACGCCACATTTCCTTTCAGGTCCTAGATGTGGCCATTCGTAGAATGAAGCTCTTAAACCATTCACTGCTAAAACGTGCCTAAGAGTGATCTCCAATTTCCCAGAGCAAATTCTGGAGGAAATTAGTTGCTAACTAATTTCTTAGGGAAGACAGAAAAGTAATAAAAAAAAAAAAAAAAGGTAAAGTAGATAATGAAAATGGAGGCAGTTTCACCTTGGGGTAACCCGTTTTCTTTGTTTAATTAAAAATACACATTTGTATAGGTTCTATATACATGATATGGCTGTGTGGGCACAGAGGAATCTTTAAATAAATGTCTCTAATTATAGTGTGGGATTACCTTGGATTTCTGTAGCCAAAATGAATGAAATCTTATCTTTTCAATACTGTCTGGGTAAAAGTAGAAAAAATGGCTTCTCGCTTTAAACTATCCTTCCGCCCTCTTTGTTATCTTATCAGTGAAAGCTCAGTGTGCCTGCCGTATGAACATACATCCTTGTTTCTCAGTCTCTTGTCTTACAGTGCAGAAGAGCATTATTAATGAAATAAAATATAACTCCTATTCACACAGAGAAGCCAAAAGCACAACAAGCATGTAGCAAATGATTCCTGACAAATAGACAAATAATTAATGACTGACTACCTATAAGGTACAATGCTCCAGAACAATGCAATCATTATAAGGCATTCCAGTGCAATTGTTTTTATTATTATTATTTTCTTTTTTTTCTTTCTTGACCCCTGAGCAAGCACACAAAAGCATAAAAGAAAAAAGGCATATTTAACACGATTCTCCCCACCTGCCATCCCTGTACTTCCTACTGTCACACCTCGTCATACTCAAGGGAAGAGCTTCATGACAGCAACACGAGATTTCTAAATAATACATCAAAACTGAGCTCATCATTTCCTTCATCATTATTTTCCTATGTCACCAAGTTGGAATTCTATTTTCATGTTGATTTCCAATTTCCATACTCATCCTGGGTTGTAAGGTTCGAGGAAGAGAATAAAGAACCCTGTGAAAGATAGAGAATGTCACACAGAAAGAATTGTTTGGGATCAACAGGCAAACAAAGCACCGCAGTGAAAATTGCAGGAGGAAAGAAAGATGCTCGTTACCCCCGAAACAAAAATGCATCTTTCCCGTCTGTGCACGACCATGGTCCGTGGGGACTTGGAGATTACCAGCTGAATTTGACATTGTGATCTGTCATAGCTGCAGAGAAATGGCTGTAATGTGGAAACTACAGAGGAAAAGGAGCCTGATAGATGGAACAAAAACTCCTATGAAATAACTCTTCTAAAACCAAGCTCATTGATTATGGCTTTGAGTGTAATCTGCATTTCAAACCCTGTATTAGTGTTTTCCAACAGTTATTTTTAACTATGTTGTAAAGTATTTACTCGACAAAAAGAAAATCATTTGACTATTTTCTAAACAAAGGTCTTGATAAATCTTGGAAATAACTCTGTTTTTCTTATAGATGGTATTCTCTCAAGAACAATGGCACCGTCAGGAAATTGAGAGTCTAAAGAAATGCTCAAAATAGTAATTTTCCTTCCTTTTAATATATTGAATAATTTCCAGTAATTCTGTTCCTATCAGGAAAGATCTGGAGTGTAATCAAAATAATAATTTATATCTCAAAGAAAGTTTTTACTGTACATTTTTAATGCCACACCTGTTTTCTTCTAAAAATATGTTTATCAGTATTAATTCTCATAAGAACATAGGGCAAAGACAATGAGAAAAAAACTGGTGCCATGTGACAAACCTACTATTTTGTCATAGCCAAATCAAAAGCACTGCCCTAGACAATTCTTAGAGAAATGTAAAGGATTTTTGATAGCGCCAGTAAATATCCATCTGGGCATATCTCCCAACCCTCGTATCCTCTCAGGTGCTTAGTTTCCTTGATGTTTCATGCCCCCCAAGTACAATTACCTGATCATGACCAACCAAAAACACCCTCTCTTCCATAGCATCCAGAAAGCTTTTACGTCTCTCCTTTTCTTAACTAAGAAGTCGAACAGGCAATCCAAATTTAAGTAACAGACTACTCAAAATCAAATGTACTCTTTCACGTAAAAATGATACTGACTATCATTACTATCATTTACTGAGTAAGTAATGTTACTTACTATCATAATCAGGCATATATTTTAATATTATTATTAGGTCCTGGGCTGTAAGTCTCTTAGAGTAGACTGCTCCTTACATATCTCATAAAGGAAATGTATGTAATATTTCACTAATTTAATGAAAAACAATATTACATTATATATGTTAGATTCTAAAGTCTTTAAGAACCTTAAGGGAAAATCCAGATATTAAAATATCTATCATTTCCCATATATACGTTTGTGTATATGTGTGTGCATATATATATATGTGTGCATACACACACATACATATACATATCTGAGAACATAATGGAAACTTCTAGAAGTTTCATCCTGTAAAAGCCAATGAACACAGAAGCCCCCAAGATTGCTAACTCCAGCCTGGGGCCTGCCACCATCATCAGTAAGAACAAGATCAAGGAAGACATAATGAAGAAATGTCTTCATTACGTGCCCTCGGATCCTGCTTTTCTCATACACTGCTGACCCACGACGAGCTGATCCGGTTGGTCCTCAAACAGAGCAATAAGTAAGAGGGAATTTCCAGTTCGCGAGCTGGAACACTGTACCGACAATCTGCTGGTCAGAGTCATGGAAGAAACCCCCAACATTCTCCACGTTCTGGCTCCAGTTGGAAAAAAAGCAGGAAAGCTGTAAATCGACAGAATAAAACAGACATTTTTGTGGTGCTTGAGGTCAAGAACTGGTTATGCTCTTGAAGTCAAGAATCGGGCGTGACCAATAACCAGCCAACAGGCTCCAATTCACCTTCTCCCTTCTTGTTATCTGGCCAGAGTCAATTCCATCAGTTGAGGTAGGGTAATCGTTGCAATGAATCTTTTACTGGACCTTCCCATGGCTTTACTTGTAAATGCCACCATGCCTTTAACTGAGTTGTAAATATTAGAGGAAACATGGAGGAAGGCACATCATCAATAAACATTTGCTCATTTATTTTTGATGGTTAATCCTTGAACGAGTTAAAGCTGAGTTAGGCAGCCTGGGTTAAACTTGGCTCCACACTCACTGTGACCTCAGAACCTACCTACCCCCCACTCCTTGGTTTTCTCCTCTGTACAGCGTGTCTCGTACCAGAGTTCAGCTGCTTTACTTGGTGTGATAATCACATGAGATCACCTGTAAAACCCACTGAGAACAATGCCTGCTGCAGAATAAGCCCTCAATCGGTATTTCCTATGGTTATTATTTTTATATTTCATACTGACTTTTATTCTAAATAGGATCTAATTATTTTTACATTTTAATATGCTGCATAAATTTACAGCACGGTAGTCTTGTGCCGACATTTTCCTTTAAAAATAAGAATCCTCCTGTCTTATACAATAAAGGCAAATACTGAAACATCACAAAGAAAATGTGACAGAAATTTTTAATAGGCTTCAAATTTCATAAATAATTGCATAGTATTTGAAGTAGGACTAGGTTAGCACAATTTTTCCCCTATTGAGAACATGCTAAGTTTTCTATGAAACATTGCATCAACCTGGAAAAATAATAAATATCATAAACGCATATTGTGCTTTCAACATCTGTTAATTGGATTGAAGCACAGTTTAGTATTTTACCCCACACCAGACAGCTAGTTAGCTCTATAACCAGCATTATAATTCAAGCAACCTGCTGATCATCATTCTTGCAGGTTAAGTGGTATCTTGAGTGCCACCATACTAATAATGTCCTGTTGTAAATTAACCATCAATGCATCCACCTTTCCCACAATATGCAAAGCAACTGTAGAACCTACAGACATTTGACATGATGAAACATCATTCCCAGGAAAATAAATGCAACTTTTCTGGTAAGAATTGCGTTAAAATTTTGAAAAAGCTTTCCACTATCCCATCTCTTTGGAAAACTTTGAACACAAAAATAAATTTGCACACATATTAACATAAACATATATCATTAGAGCATAAGAAACCTTGAGGATAAAAACAGTTGCTGGTAGAGAATGATATCAAACTCAAAAACTGCTACCATCATGGGAAGTACTGATAGCTAACAAACTATCCCTATTCCAAATCTTTTAAATAAAAATGGAAATGTCAGGGTCACACCAGTTTGGGTGAGAGAAAAAACATTTTTGGCAGTGGAAATATAAAGCTGCAACATCAGTGGCTTCAACTGTGCAGGATTCTCACCCCCAAATTGGTTCTCTGTTAATCTAACGTAAACATTTCAACTCAACTGACTGCCATATTAAAATTAAAATTTTAAACTCAGTCAGAGGAGAAAACTCAAAATTGTAGATCCCCTAGAAGTAGTAATGTAAGGCCCTTCACAAACATGGTGTTTCAGGTGAGCACAAAATTCTCAGCAGTATTGGAATAACTTTTGGTGTGATGCAACAGTTATTATAAAGAGAGGAAGGCAGAGAATGGAAACTGGGGAGCCTCGAGAATTCTGGGTTTTGTTCTTCTGGGGTTATTTTTCCTTGTGATTTTTACTTCAAAATAAACTCTCATTTTCAATACAGCATGAGGAAATTGAAGAAAATGAACTGCTGGGCTTGAACCAGTCCCTATGGTAGGAGGTAGGACTCAGGTGCTTAGAAACTCAACTATCCACATCTGTGCACATCAGAAAGATGTCTTCATCATCAAAATGACAAAATTAAAGGCTGTTTTTAAAATCAATCCTACAGTTGTTGTTTTAATAGACTTATTATCATTTAGGTATGTTAAGGCCAACAGATCAGGAAAAAACAGTCATTAAACAGAGAATTTATTCATATTTACAGTTACCTGTTTGTAAGAGCCCAGTAAGGGAGGTAGTCAGCATGTAGACTTAATCGCTATCTAAGAAGGGAAACTAACTGGCTGCTTGCCAGACCCTCAAAATTGGGTCAAGAAACATTTTAAAAACCATTTTTCAAATGGATTGATGAATTCAAGAACAGGTCATCCAGTTCATTGTAGTCCATGAGAACCTCAAAAGTCATTTTTTAAAATAAGGAGAAAAAGAGATTTCAGCATCCAGCCTATAGATTTCCTCTCTGTGCTCACATCAAATGTGGCAAAATAACTATCTATCTCCTCCCAAAATGTGTGTATTCTGATAAGCTATGAATGCCATTGATTTTATCTGGGCTTTTCCTCAAGTCTCACCTCATTGCCTGTGATAGATATTTATATTGACTCAAGACAGTGCAATAAATGTTTTCATAATATAAGGGAATTAAGTCATTCTTTAATAGAATAATGGTGTTCATATAATAGTTATTCTGTTTATATTGGACTTCCATGGGTCAAATACTGTGCAGAGTGCCTTCCAGACCTTGAATCTAATCTTATTATGACCACCTTACAATGAGAAATCCAACACTCGAAGACGTAAGATAGCCACTCACTGTCCCTCGGTCACCGTAAATCAGGACAGGTACTCAAAACTGGCTGTGTCTGGCTTCAGTGTGTGTGTTCTTCTAACTACACCAAACTGCCTCTCATGTCTGCTTGCCTAGATCAGTGTGCTTACTTGGATAGATCACTGCCTAAGTGTGTCTACTGGAAGGTTTTCATTTGTTTTTATTTTCTTTTCCTGCTCTCAAAATTGCAGCAATTTTCTCCTTTGAAAATTTCCAAACAATTAGGCAGCATTGTACAAATCAATCAGTTTAATCCTAAAGAAATCTAGAGATGCTATCGTGTCTCTCCATACCAATAATTTGGGTTAGTCCACTCTGTGTTTTCAAGTCTATATAAAGTATATGTATATATATATATATATATATATATATATATATATATATATATATATATATATTTGCAGGTCAGGGCTCAGGACATGACCCAGACCAATACTGAGTGGTGCCAGCAAGTGACTAATAGGCCATCGGATCCTCCCAGTGTCCTGAGAAGACCTGACATTGAGCACCTTCCCTTGTTGTCTATGCAGATGAGGAATAGCCTGTCCGGATGCAAAGCCTGTGTTCCTTCCACCAAACTGTGATGCTGTCAGAAAAAGGACATTTTTTCCTAATGGTAGCAATGCCAAATTATTTCCAAATTCAAGTTTCAGCTGAGTAAAACTACAGATTATGAAATGTAATTTTACAGAACCTGGAAGGAGACGTCTTCCAGTGCTGAGAGGACGAAGGAAGGTGCCAGCCTTTTGCTGGTCCTCCAGGGTCATCCACGCCCCCAGTCAGAACTTCCCCTGGGAGCCGTGCTGTCCTATCCTTGCCCAGCAGTGGTGGTGTGGAGGAGCGCGGCCAGCAGAGCCGATGTGTCCCCCACAGCCCAACCCACAGTTGCCTTCAGGATGCCCCAAGATCAGCCACAGCAAGAGCGAGAATGTAGAGGTGGCAGAACAGATGATCCTATGTGGTTTACACACCCCTCAAAAGGATGTGTTAACACCTGATTTGTGCATACTCTGGTTTAAGGAGTCTCCCCAAAAACATGGACTGGGAACTTAATCCCCCAGGGAGCAGTGGTAGGAGGTGGGACCCACAGGGAGGTTATTCAACCACAGGGGCTTCCTTCATGAACACATGAAGGCCTTCATCACGGAAGTGGATTCTCCTGGAGGGGTGAGTTTAGTCCCCCAGTTTCTCTCTCAGTTTCTCTTCGCCCTTCCACCTGGCACCATGTGCTGATGCAGCAGGAAGGCTCTTGCCAGATATTGGCCCCTCGATCTTACCCTTCCCAGTCTTCATAACCATAAGTCAATACATCTCTGTTCATTATAAATTACCCATTCTACAGTATTCTGCCATAGCTAACACAAAACTTGGATAGTATGGATGCTTCTATGACATAGGAGTACCGGAGTAAGTATGAGATTGGCAAATTAACATTTAAAAATAGAAGCACACACAAATTTTAACTCAAAGTTATTTTCCCCATAAATGGATGCAAGTCTAGAAACAGTTAAACTATCAGTGTGGCTACTCTACCAATATGTTTGGAGCCCATATTAAAAATATTTAATTCATATGAATTATGTGGCAAGATGACAGATTCCAGTGGATGTGAAGTAAGACCACTGAAAAAATAAAAACTGGAAACAAGTAACTTGCCAAGGCATTTCAATTATTCACAGGAATTCTTCTTTCCAGGGTCATATTTTACAGATGGGGCCACCTGTCTAGCTCCTGAGCACCTTACTTAGTGGGCAATTTAAAAAAACTAACTAGGTCTGTTTGTCATCAAACATCTGGTCAGCCTAGTAAAAAGCAGACATTAGTCAGACACCTTTTCCAAGTATAATGTGGACACAGAAACCAAATGAACTATTTATAGGAGACTATAAACTTTAACAGCAGTTAGTCTTTTATGAGTAGATGAAGGCTGCAGTGTTGGAGGCATGAGTGAGATACAGTCTGACATTTATTTAGTAATATTATTAGACACTATGAAATCACAACAGTGAAAATTCGAGTTTTCTTTAAGTAAAATAAAAGTTCAGCTCCTATGTTTTTCCATTCTTATCTCTTTTTCCTTTTTTTCTTTGGGGGGGGTGTAGCCTGGGCTTATTTTCTCGTGTTCATCCTCATCTCAAATGAAAATGTGTTTAGGTTTCGCTGTTGTTTGACATCCTGACTGGTTTTGGCCAGAAACTGCTTAGCGCCCTTTACGACTCACCACCCACCCCAGTACTTTCTGCCTATGTCTACAGAAGTCTTCTTCCTGCCCCGGGTTGGTGATCTTTCAGAAACTCTACCTTACAAACAACTTTTCCCTAAAGTCAAAGATAAAGGATTACAGGTGGGAAATGTAACATTCAAGAATAACCTTTAGATATCCAGCAAATCAGAAGAAAGCCAGGAGCTGACCAAGAACTCAGGACCCTAAACCACGGTTATCAAATTGCTGCCAGTGGCTGTGGAGGAAGGTTGAGAACACTGTTTCTGAAGAAGCCCATCAAGAAATCTGACAAGGTTCCCAGGTGTTAAATACATGTGTTCCAAATTTGCAGCTCCACATCAAGTTTGAAAAGCTATTTTTGAAACTTCTGAGCTTACAGTTGAAACATAATATTAAAATATATATATATACATATATATATATAAAAATCCTGACTTCCCAGAATAGACCAACATGTGGACTGCAAAGCCAAACGCATATGCCTTGGATTCATGGTAAAATTCTCTTGATAATGTTAAATTCGCTTCACACTCAATACTGGATCTTCTTCAGTTTAAAAGGTCTATTCTTAGCTAATACAAGCCCAGTAGATAAACAACTACACCCCCACATGAGAGAAAAACACAATTAAATTCAAGTAGGGGGAGGAGGGAGAAGGGAGAGATTGATGAGCTCTCACCTAGTGGGCACAAGGTAAGGGTGCACAGCTCACCTCCTGGGTGAAGGGCTCAACTACAACTTGAACTTGACCTAAAAAATGCAGACAATGTAACCTATGGACCCTCATACTAATCTGAAATTAATAAAAATAAATAATAGATAAATAAATAATAAAAGATCTATTCTCTCGTCTGTTTCATCCAGTTCTTTGTAAATTTCACTTTGGCTATTAGATTAATTTCTAACTGAAAAAAAATGTGCAGTAAAATATTTTAAACTATGGATATATGAAGCAATCCCCCCCCTAAAAAAGGGGGGACTAACCTCCATAATTATCTTTCTACTACTTTCCTATCAAAGAATGTCCTTCATAAATGTACGTGTAATGTGCTGATTCTTGGTTCCAGAACATCAGAGCAGTGCTCAATAAAAAGGAATGTAGGGACAGTATCTGTGCCTGGGCTCATGTGCTCAGAAGATGCGCACTCCTGCTCTTCAAGCACCCCACTTATTGTGGCGGGTCCCGCCCCCCACTTCTCAAGATGCTGCTTTTGCTGAAGCCTACCTAGCTTTAGTTGAGCACAGAACTGGTGTCTGGGGGATGTGGACACACGCGCTTCCTAGGAACTCGATATGCTGTGAGCATAATAGTATAAACCTGGCCCTGGGGAGTGCTGAGCAAGGAGCAGAATCTGGCATTCTGTTTAACACTGTTCCTATATGACGGCGTGACCTAAAACCTATAAAGTCAGAATCATTGCACTACACAGATAATGCGGCATCTGTTATCTAGGGGTAAAATGACTTGGCAATGTTTTAACAACAGAAAATTTAGCAAAGGAGAGGATATTAGTCTTTTTTTACTAGATCTATAAAACATCTGAATGTTAAATTGATTCTTTATTTTCCTACAAATAATTTTTTTTTAATACCACCAAGAACCAGGCCTTCTGAGCACGCTGGTCAGTATCTGTCTCCTGGAAAGACACAAAACATGTACATTTCTCGACACCAAAAACTAGTGGAAAAGTTAGCCCCCAACATAAAAAAGCTGCTTTGTACGTGTGTCTCCTGCCCCTAGAGAAATGCTAATAAATCATATGAAAAGAATATGTTCTGTTCTACTAGAAAGTCTCCTTCAGTGCAGTCTGCCCCAGGGGGGAATGTGCCAAACTATAAAAATATTTCAAATAAAAATTTGAAATATTGTCATTCTCCCCTGCTGCTTTTCTTTAACTTCTATTGAAACATTCATACATCGTTAGGTGACAAGTAAGTTGTTTTGGGGATGCAGCTGTTGATGGAAATAGCGTCTGAGCAAATGACTGTCCTCAGTAATTCATATGACACAAAAAGTCTTCATAGGAGCTTCATTCTTCAGCTTTGTGTTACAATCGACTGATGTTTTAATGATTGCATACATTTTTAAAATGCTGAAGCTACATAGAGATAAATGATAACATACTCACAGAAACTGATTAGTTCTAGCCCTGCCACCAATAAGCTTTATAAGCTTAACCATATAACATTTTTACAGGTATCATATCATTTACTAAATAAAATACAGGATCACTAACACACAAAGATTTGCTCAAGATATGTTTTAAATGGAAGGGTAAAAAAGGGAAGATAAAAAACTGATGACTGCACAAAAGGCAGCTACAGGACCTCATATGAAGAAAAATACCTGTGAAGACACTAATTCCCTTCACTACCTCCAAGGAAAAAATAGCACAGAGTCTAGAAATACTATTAAGATTAAAGCTCTGATCATAATGTAATGAATATAGCAAATCCCTACATCAAATCTAAATTGGTTACATTACATAGCAAGTTTTAGTTAATGACCATTGAAAATCACCAAATTAGTAGAATATCTTCTCCTACTCATATTCTATTCATAATCTTTTTTTTTTCTATTTATAATCTAATGGATCATTGACCTGATGTATGAACTTCAGTGTTGGCTTTTAACATATTCAAGTTAAAAGGGATTATTTAAAATAGCCTGGGGGAAAAAATCATTCTGTATTTACTCTTTTACTCCAAAGCTAATTGTATTCTTCGTAATACCTCTTGTTATTCTGATAGTTACAGTTGACGATAGTATATAAATACACCAAAAAGTGGTAAAGAGATATACAAGAGAAAAAAACGGAGGGCGGGCTGGTATTTTTCAAACAACCACAGCATCACAGTTTCCTCTGAGCTTACTTAGCACTTAGTGAAGACATTGGACAAGACTATTCCTGAAAATGAGGGCGTTCTCAATGTCAGAAGCCTCCAGCCTTAGTCGAATGCTGCGATTGGTGACAGGAAATTGAGGGGAAGGGTGGCATATGCTTAACAACGAAGCTGTGGAATTGGCCTGCACCGCCCTCTGCTGTGTGGTAAATTTCCCGTGGGGTGGGCCTTGCTCTCCTTTCTCCAATGATCTCATTCATGAGTTTTCAAAATGGAAATAGGTGAAACTCATTTCCTTTTCTCTCCAAACATCCCTTATGCCCTTCTATGAATTTCCCCAAACTCCCTTTGGCAACTTTCAAGTTCTCCATGTCAGAGGATGTAACAGGTGATACATGGGGGTCCCACCTCTGGCAAGGCAGACCTCCGCCTCTAATCTTAAATCCCTCCATTCTACCCATGGATATGTATTAACAGTGCAAAGCTGTTTCCACCTATTGTCCATTCTCTCTTCTATATCTTCAAACTCTTCTTGTAATATTTAAATACCTTAAAGTTCTTACTATTGGAATATAACAACAACAAAAACAAAAGCCTGGCTCGGTGCCTGTGGCTCAACGGGCTAAGGCACCAGCCACGTACACCTGAGCTGGTGGGTTCGAATCCAGCCCGGCCCGCCAAACAACAATCACGGCTGCAACCAAAAAATGGCCGGGCGTTGTGGCGGGCGCCCGTAGTCCCAGCTACTTGGGAGGTAGAGGCAGAAGACTCGCTTGAGCCCAGGAATTGGAGTTTGCTGTGAGCTGTAATGCCACGGCACTCTATCCAGGGTGACGGCTTGAGGCTCTGTCTCAAAAAAAAAAAAAAAAAAAAAGCCTTCCTGGATCCCAACTACCCTTTCAATACTACGAGTTTCTCTACTAACACTCTCAAGTTCTCAATACCTCTCTCAACTCTGACGTCTATTCCCATCAATCTACTGATTTTTTCCCCTAAAGTTACTATTAACAGGTAGCGTTATGTCCAAAGGATCTTGTTTGGTCCTTACTTTTCCTGACACACGAAAAGCACGTTCCTTCTTAGGACACCATGCCCTTGGCTTTGCTGCCAGTATTTTGAGCTGCCTTCCTCCATCTCTTGTACATACTCTATTCATCTACCTGTCACTTAAATGTCATTCAGCCTTCTCTTATACCCTACTTATGGGGTGCAATCCACTTCAGTGATATCATGTATTATTAAGGCTTTAATTATCTTCTGTATGTGACATTTTCCAAATATATGTACACCATACACACATATGCACACCATTCTATACAGCTCATTTGAGTTCCAAATATAAAGACACAACTATATACTAAAACTTTTTACTTTAGATATCATACCTGTTTAAGACAAAACCAATAATTTCCCTCTTTAAACTTTCTCACTCCCTTGAATACCTTTGTTTTAGCAAATAAAATCACATCTACCCACTTCTGAGCCACATACCTAGAAGCCATATCTGATCCCACCCTCTCAGACACTCAAGCGGTCCACCTTCTAAACAGCCTTGAATTTGGACAGTTCTGCCTGTTCAGACCATCGCCACCCCATTTGCCACCCCAGAGCACACTCTCACCACATCTCCTAGATACTGCACGAACTGCCACCCTTTCTCCTGCTACTAATCCACTCTCTACCCTCCAACATTAAGCCCTTTCCCTGCTTGAAACTCTGCAGTGAGTTTTCACTGCTTCTAAGATAAAATCATAAGGCTTCAAATTCACTGTATGGCCTGTGCCAGAGTGATTTCTGGAGACCCAAATGCATATTTTGTTCTCAAAATGTACTAAGATTCTTTCACTCCCTCCATCTCACTAATCTGTGCATGTTCTTGGCCAATGATCTTCTTTCTGCCAAAAATTCCCGTCTTCACATCACCATCTTGCTGATTCCATGGTTCCCCCTAGTCTCAACTGCAGCATCAGTGTCTCAGGGAGAACTTCTCTAGCCCACTGAGGAGCATCAATTCCCGAGTGTATGCCTGAACACCATCCTGCATTTCCCATTGTAACACGTCCTCGTTTGTTTTACTTACTCAGCTCTCATGCTTCGTACAGTGGCAGAACCTCCATGAGAAAAGGGGTTACAGCTGCCTTTCCACTGCATTTTACCCAAGACTCACCCTCACACATAATACAAAGTAGGCATTCAAAAGATAGCTAATGACTAAATAATAAATAAGATAAATTATGCATCCTAAGTCTCTCTCTCTTTTTTTATTTCTTTTTTGGATATGAGGTCTCACTGCCCAGGCTGGAGTACAGTAGCGTCACCATAGCTCACTATAACCTTAAACATCTGAGCTTAGGTGATCCTCCCGCCTCAGCCTGCCCAGTAACTGGGACTACAGGCACACATCAACACATTTAGCTGATTTGTTTAAATATATTTTCTAGGGATGGGGTATCACTATGTTACCCGGGCTGGTAACATAGTGATACCCCACTCGAATTCCTAGCCTCAACTGATCCTCCTGCCTCAACCTCCCAACATGCTGTGATTATAGGTGTGAGCCACTGTGTCTGGTCTCTAGGGCTTTCTTGCTCTTTATTAAGTGAAGCACAGGCAAGACCCCTGTTATCAATGAGTTATACTGAAGGAACATGCAGGCACAAATTATGTGGCTCAGCACCCGTGATGCTGGGTTTCCATGGAGGGGCTGCTGGAGCACAGAAGCCCCACTCTGTCCTCATGGTGAGAACTGGATGCTTATTTGCTCCTCTTGAGTCTTTGCTCTCTCATATTGATCAGCGCAATATTTAACCAGCCAACATTAATCATTTGAAAGTCTGGAAATTAGAGAGCTGGGCTTATGTACAAACGCTTCCTGTTTACACTGTCTCCAGCTGATCATGCTATCAACAAGCTATTTTAAGAAGAATCAACTATAAGTAATGTGAGAATTAACATGAGGAATTGAAGAGTTAAGATAAACAGAGAGGAGGGGATTGAGAAGGAAATCAAGGGAGGATGCATTAGTCTGTTACAAGAGTTTTCTTTTTCTTCTTGGTGAATTTAATGGCAGGCTGATAACAAACATTTAAACGGTTCTAAGCGTATCACCGAGGATACCAATGCTATTTATTTCACATCTTTAACCACTGTCTGAGCAGTTTCCCAAATAGGGAAGCTCTGATGAATTTAAATAAATGTGCCTGAAACTTAGTTTTATGATTACTTGTCATACTTTATTCCCCCCTTACATTGAACTCTCATTCTCCACACTACAGAATGTTCAATGAGCTGAGGAGTTACTGAATTGCTCATTTCTTTTAACTTATCTGAGGTCTTGTGCTTTCTTAGCAATGTGTCACTTGCTGCCCAGTGTACGTCTCAATCTTTGATAGTCCCCACCTGCAAACCTTTAACCGCATGATTTTATAAAACAATTGATGCTTTGCAGAGAGGATCAATGTCTTTGAACACCACCCCTCTCACCCCCATTAGAAACTTGTGCTGGGCACTGCTGTGCCTTCCTGTGACCCTTCTAGTTAGCACTCAGGCACAACTCAGATTGTGTAATTGTTCTTGTGATGTCTTTCTCTCTCATTAGCCGAAGAGCATAATGAATAAAAGGAACACTATAAACACCAGGGAAGCAAACTTATTTCTAAAGAATACATGCCTATCATTTCATAAAACTAATTAGACAAATCCTTGGTCATGCTGAGAAGCAGATCAAATTGATCGCTTCTGCCTTTTCATATTTACAAACCAAAAGAAAATCCTCAAGATTTAGAATTAGATTTGACTAACTGAAAGACAAAAGTCTTCTTCTCCCCACAGCTGAGACAGTCACTTCTACTTTCTTTCTAACATTCTTAATCTTAGTAATTCATATAAAACTATTTCTGGAGCCTCTTATTCGGACTCCCAGAAAGAGTTCATTTTGGTCTCAAAACTGTGTTTACAAGATTAATCTTCTTAGGATATCCTTTTATCATGTAGGCACAATGTTCATTACTTTCAAAAATACATATTGTGGACATTATAAAATCAAAATATTTACCCAGATGTTGAAAGTCCTCCACAATCTAGCTTAATCCTCTTATCCACCATAGCTTTGAACCATTCTTAAAATCATTTTACTCCGCTTACATTGATTTGCCCCTTGCCCCTCCACACCTCTTTACACAAAGATTTTTCCTTGACTTTTGTCCTATTTTTTGATACATCTTGAATATCCATGCCTATCTCAATTGATTCACATCCCAGCCCATCCTTCAGAAGGACCCACTTAAACTCTACCTTTTCTTAAGAGTATACTTCAGGATATCCATCCTGAAATAAGCTCTTCTTTTTTTTTTTAGTTTTAATTAATTTTAGAACTGCATTAAGTAAGCTATCAGATATAATGTTGTATAATGGTTTAAACATAAAAGTTTAGTTTCTTGCTCAGAGAACCCTGCTGAACAGGCTCACAGATCACTGAGGTCAGTGAACCACTCAGCAACCTAGGAGTCAAAGTTCTGTCCTCTTCAATGCTCGGCTTCTAAGGTGACCTTGGCAATGCTCTGCCCACCAGGAGAGAACAGAGAGAGAGGAGAAGGACCAGGGGAGCTACTCAGACCTCAATGTAGAGAACACGACGCGGACTCACAACTCCATGGGTCAGACTGAGTCAGGTGCCATTCCTAACATCATGGGAAACTTAAAAATGCCATCTACCACGTGGCCATAAAGAAGAGGACCCGGACATTTCCAAGCATCTTGATGTCTCCACCACATGAACAGTACAAAGTGTTTATTCATCTAGTTGGGACATTTCTCCTTTAATTATTATTTGCATCATTTTTACTATTTAACATTGTACACATATATTTCTTCCTTGCTTAAACACAGAGTTCTTTTCATATATCAGAGATCTCAAGCAAGGTTTTGCTGGATCCTGGATTATAGTCAATTCATTGCTGAATTCACTAACAGGAGCTTCTAAGTGCAGATATTTTGAGATATGGTAAGAGCGAGAGCCATATATTTAGGCATCAGATGTAAAGGGACAGAGTTGCCATGAAGTTGTTGAAGTTGAAGAAAGGGAGCTGTGTTCTCAGCCAAGCAGACGGCACATTCACTCCTGCGAAGAGGTGGCATCTCAGGAAGGAAGGAGGCAGACCAGCATTGTCATTATTTTGAAGCATCTCAAGCTATCTGCCTCATCCATAGGAAAAAATGACATTATTTCCCCTAAGAAACAACCAATTTTAAGAAAAACAGTGTGTATCCTTACAAACTAATACATGGCAACAGCTTGAACATGTTCATGAACTGGGGTGAGCTGGGGAGGAATTAGCTGAGACTGAGAGGTGTACAATTGATGACGAATTGACACTTATTCTGAGTTAGGGTTTGTTCCGGTCAGGGATGTTTGATCATAAACAGCCAGACTGAGGAGCAAGACGGAGCCACTGAGTTAGATAACTGAGGATGGGTCCAGCAAGAAGCAATTACAAAATGATTTAAAAGGCAAGTGAGACTTACGTGAAATCTGACGGGTGACAATATGTGGAGATCCAAGTATATATGGTAGCTGATTACAAAAGAAATTGGAAAGTAAGTAGTAAAATCTTAAAATACACCACCATCACCTTTCACCAGGAACATTAAATGTCCTTTCAGTCTCGCCACATTGACTCCTAACTCCTTCCCATCAATTTTCCATATTGCAATGGAATATCATCATCTTGCAGAGTGATCTTGAAAATTGCTGGGTTTGCAGGAATCACTCACACCATAGACCCTGCAATGAAGACTCGGTGTAGGTAATCTGTGTGGGAAGTGACTACGGGAGACACAGGGGAAGAGGGGAGGCAATGAGACTGTGTGCGGCAATAAGCCCAGAATGGGCTACCCCAGAGGGCGACTGGAGCTCAGTCCGGTGGGGACTGTCAGGGGACACAGGCAGAGCGAGGGACAGAATGGTCCCACCGAGGAGAAGAATCACCATCATTGTTGAGGGTTGTTTTACGCACATTCAGTCCTGGCCATTTCTGGGTTTTTTACGGATGTGGCAAGCTTTTGTGACACTGAAGTCTTCCATCAGGCAGGTTCTACGTACCCTCAATGAATCCCCAAGAACAAAAAAAGAAGACTGGAAACTGTTAACATGACTGGGAAATAGTCACCGCACTGTGGTAAACTGAGACGAGGGAACCCCGGTCAGGGCTTCAATGGCACGAGCTCTCATTTACCCCTTGCACAGCTCAGAACCCTCGCGGCCCAAATTGAGTCTTTCTGTTACTGCTGCTCCAAGGTGATGACTAGCCACGATTTGAACCAAAGCTTTAAAATGGGAGAGGAAGTGGAGAAGCTACAGAAACTGAATTTGCACCTGTTTCTGAGTTTATGATTAATATTCATCAACTTCCTCTCTACTATCTATTGTCAAGTGACACTTTGGATGGTCTAGCATGTTTGTGTCGTGGAAAGACTCAGAATCATCAGACTATTGTCACACAACTATCCTCTCCCAGTTATCGCCCAGAACTACAGCAATGTGAGAAACCCTGTGGATTCTCAGAGGTTCCAACTTCCCTATGAGAAGGGAGAATGAGAACAAGAATCTGGCTACTGGCTGTGCACGTCTTCACCCCCAGAAACAGGATAATATGATAATCCAAGGTTAAATTTCCATCTCTACTGGGACCAGGTGCATCCTCAGCTGCCTTTCAAGTGATGCAATGGAAGACTTGTCTCTATATCACCAGAGTTCTAATGTTCTAATTCTCTCAGCAGGTCCTTCCATGAACACCAAGTGACATTTGTACCCATTGCAAACACCTCTAAGTACCATAAGATCTTCTTGCACCATGGGCTGCAACAAGGCCTTTTCCTGTTCTCAGCCTATTCAATAATGAACCCTCCCTGTGCCACTCAGCGTGAGTTTGGAGGACTTGAAGGATGCAATCATGTGACCCTTTATTTTGGAGGAGTGTTTCAGAATGTCTCTGACTACAGGAGCCCTAAAATCTTCACTTCTGTGTAAAAGCCTGAACAGTAGAGCTTATTACCACCCCTTGGAATCATGGGTCACACCAAGGTCTCCCAATATACTTTCCATTTCTTACTTTGCCCAACCAAATAACATGATGTCATCCGGTGGACCAATGTGATGTTATTTGAAATCCACAAATACCCAAGACCTCTTGAAACTATATTATGATATAGATCAGGAGAGTCAAAATGGCCCTGGGGCAAGAATAAATTTTCACTGTCCTGGAGTGTACACTGCTTCTCAAACTCTCACAGGAATGGAAAAGAACACAGTAGGCAGAGCAGCAGCCACATGTGACCGGTCTAGACTGGGTCAGTCACAGTCAGAGCTGCTACTTGCTTCAGTTTCCTGTAGTCCCTGTCTCTGAGATGATCCATCCCACTTTTGAAGAAGCAATATTGCTAAATTAAGTGGAAATGTGACAACAAGCATTGTCAGAGCATTCTCTACACCTTTCAGGGAAGCAGCAATCTCCACCAAGGATTCAGTAGAGTTCTGATTTCCTGATTTGAATTGGGATGAGCACCTGCAGCAGCTTCCACTTCACTTACCATACTATGATAGCTGTTACTCTATATAGCAAGAAACGAGGGTAATAGTTCACCATATTGGTTACAGATTAGACAGGTAGAAGTTAAATACATACATATGTGAATATTGTACATGTATAATGTACATGTAATGAATATTGTACATATATTATGGAAAAACCCACCACATGAGTCCATGGAACTAGTAGATGCTGGGTCAGTCAAATATGAGCTGAGCCTCTCTTTATTATCAGGAAGCTATAACCCCACACCCAAACAAGGGATTACCAGTGTCCTGAGTCTCCCGGCACTAACATAAATTCAGACCTGGGGGCAACTATCTTTAAGGTCTGTATATTTTCCTTTCTCCAGTGCAGGGTTAGCAGAGTGTGGGTCCCCTTGTGGAAGGATGGAGAAGACTAACTGTGATTCAGGGTATTTCCTCATAGGGATTAGATTTCTCCTTCAATTCATCTGCTCCAAGTCTAAGAGCTGGATGGGAACACTGGGAGGTGACCATGACTTTCGAGGTGCCTAATCTTTTGATGCCCTTGTAGGCTGTCCACGTAACTTGTTTCCAGAAACACTTATTCTGTCAACCATCCCCCTAGTCCTCTGCAGTCAGTCCCCTGGCTGGAGCTGCAATCTCTCTATTCATTGCTTTAAGTATTTCCACCTTGCTCTGCCACTCCACGGCCTCATTATTCTCTGTCTTATTATCTCTGTAGCTACCAGGAGGTCCACTTTTCTAACAAGATCTCTCACCATTAGCCCTAAGCTCCCGGAGAACAGGCACCACTGGGCTGCCCAGCAATGCTGCTACCTCTCGTGACAGAACTTTTCTTATTACTTGGGTTAGCAGAGTACTTTATTATGAATTTTCTAAGTGTGGTTTTAATTTAAATTTGAAATATTTATAACTTATCACCCTCCCCTGACACACATTTTTTTAAATCTAAAAATACAAAGTATTTGCCCCTCCCAGTTCTTTAGATCTAATTAGAATGATGTCTCCAGTGTAGTCAACTAACGCATGGTTCTGCACAATGTCAAAGGGATCAAGGTCCTTTTTAACAATGCCATGAAAGAAAGAAGTATATTTAATATAACCCAGGACAAAGCAGCAAGGTGCTCTACTAATCTTCCAGGGCTTTTGATACTCTTTCACAGTAGGTTTTGAAAAGAATGGTTTTAAAATCAATGTCCATTGATATTACAGAGCCGAATTCCATGGCCATATTTCTAGTTAACCATAACCTAACCCAGAGGGAAAAACAACCACTGACCTTTTCTTTTTGTCTTTTTTTTCTTTTTTTCAAATTAATATGAGGGTACAAATTTTTAGGTTATAATGTTCTCACTTCCAAGGTAAAGTTCAATATGTAGAAGAGCCCTTCACCCTGGGGGGGTACTGAACACTCTCATGTTTGGGGGCATTAGTTGAAATCTGACAATTGCCCTTCTCCCTCCCTTCTCTCTCCTCTTCCTTCCCCCTTGCTAGACTATATTTGTGTTTTATCATTTTTGTGTTTTATCATACAATTGTTTATATGTTGGTTTCTTATTGAGTACGCTGGAACTTTTTTCCATTTTTGAGATATTTTATTGAGAAGAATATGTTTCAGATCCATCCAGGTAAACACAAAAGATGTAGTCTCTATCTTTTCTAATGGCTAAATAGTATTCCATGGTATACATATGCCACAGTTTGTTAATCCATTCATGGGTTGATGGGCATTTGGGTTGCTTCCATGACTTGGCAATTATGAATTGAGCTGCAATAAACATTCTGGTGCAGAATGTCTTTGTGGTAAAATAATTTTGTTCTTCTGGATAGATACCTAGTAATGGGATTATGGGATCAAATGGAAGGTCAACTTTGAGTTCTTTGAGAATGCTCCATATTTCTTTCCATAAAGCCTCCATTAATTTGCAATCCCACCAGCCACCACTGACCTTTTCAATGTTTCTGACAATTTACCCACTGGAGTATTCCTTATACTTTCAATGAAGCACTACCATAAAATGCAGTCAACTGGCATTTCTGGTCCCATGTAATAAATCCACATTAACATATCTTCCTCCAGGAGCTTTCTGATTATTCCACAATAATCTTAAAAGACATTTCTGTAACTGCAGACTGCTACTGTATAAAAGTTTCAAATCGCCATCCCAGCAGTGCTTTAGCAGTTGTTACCGGGGTCGTCGGTATGGTGTTCACTGGGGAGAAACTTCTTACCTTGAACAAGAGCAGGGGAGCCGCTCCTCCTACCCAGAGGTTCACAAGATTTTAAGGGCTCAAGTTACCATGAATCCATTCAAAAATCTCCATTCCAGGTGTCAAGGACACTGTTAATTAAAAAATGTTAGGACCCCCATTTTTGCACAAAAGAACTACCAAGTTTTAATTTATCTGTATTAGATGTTCAAGTCCTATAAGATTTTTAGCACAATCTGTCCTGTGGCTAAAGAACACTTTTCAGTTTTCAAAGTGTATATTGAATAATAGTTGTTGATCTGAGCCTATTTTCTTTATTTGAGGCTTCCAGGTAAGTAAAAAAATAACCATACCACTCCACAACCCATATAATGACCACTGCCCCATATTGTACTCAAATATGAGAGTCCTTGTTTAAGTTAGTGGTTCTGCTTCAGCCTTCACCTACACTCAACCCACTGCAGGAGGACAGAGTAAATATGCTGCTACGATATTCCAACCATTATCATTACACGATCAATGATGTTTTCTGTGGCCATATGACTTATGAACAGTCTCAGTAGAGCACTATTTTTACCATCTGCTTTTTGGTTCCACTGCTAATGCTAACCCCCTTACTTTGAATTCCCTAAATAGAAAATCTTGACATAGGGACTTTCATGCAGGTAGTTTATTTAGAACATGATCCAAGAAGCACAGGTGAGGCAATGAGGATGTGTGCCAGTGAAACGCAGAGCAGCTGGAACCCAAGCCCTCTGTGGCTTGCTGAAACATCATGCAGAAATTCCTCAGAATTTTCCCAGTGAGCAATGAAAAAAAATCCAGTAACTCAATCTTTACTTAAAATTGATGGTGATGTGTTCCACATCCATCCAGGTTAAAACAAAGGATGTAAAGTCTTCATCTGTTTTAGTGGCTGAGTAGTATTCCATGGTATACATATACCACAGCTTGTTAATACATTGCTGGGTTGGTGGGCATTTAGGCTGTTCCCACATTATTCTTAGTTAAGCATCACAAGAATGGAGAAATAAGAATCCTAGGTACTCAATTGTGATATGAGAACAATTAGGATCCTAGTACACAGTGGTGGATGGGGGATGGGGAGAGCTGAGAAAGAGAAGGAGGGAAGGGAGAAGGGGTGGGGGTCAAAGGGTGTGGCACACCTTTTGGGGACAGGACACAAATATAAGAAGATCCTTATCTAACAAAAGCAATCAGTGTAACCTGGTTCTGTGTACCCTCAATGAATCCCCAACAATAAAAAGAAAAACTGATGGTGATGATATGAAATGTCCAACACCTGTTGACTCACATGCCAGCTAAGCACCCAAAAGCTCCCAGGCAGGAACGCAGAGAGATGAGAATGCTTGGGCTGGAAGTGGCCAATGAGCCTCCTGGGAAATATCCATCTCAGCTACATGTGAGCTTAGATCTGGGCAGGGGACAGTGTCGGCTTTACAGATCATGCCACTTCTCACCTTAAAATCATGTAGTGATTTCCTGTTGCCAACCCCCAAACCTTGCTTTTGAGTAACAAGCCCCCTTCTGTCTCAGCCTTTAGTCATGCTGTTCCTGAAACATACTCTCTCACCCAGGCCCCTTTACGTGCTGAGCCAGCTAAAGTGCCCGTGTTCTTACCCTTACTTTGCTATATCCTATATACACATTTGATTTCTGGAATATCTTATCCCTAGGACTTCCCTGAAGCTGACTTCAGGTAAGGGGAGCTGCTGTTGTGCTTCAGTTTCACGCCGTCCTGCAAGGCCACTTTTTTCACACTTGTCTCCCTTATTGTTCTACACTCAGCATCCGATCTTGCCCCCTGAACTGGAGGAGAGAGCTGAATTTGTCTTCCCCCAACCCCACCATGTAGCCAAACACCTCAAGAGTAATCTCAATTCATATGTATGGACTGAAGAAGGAAGAAGAGCTTAGAGCTGACGGGTAAGACTAGAGGATAATCAGCAGAGCTATTTTCATCTGAAATATTGAGTGAGTGGCTAGGGATTGATTTCAAACCCAGAGGTCAGACTCAGACAGGAGGAAAGAGGAAGAGGGCCAGTTATGGAAATGGAAGGTATCCGGACGTGGGGAAATAGGCAGGCATCCCACGCCTTCCAGCAACCACCAGCCAGTATGTGCAACCGCTCATTACGAGCCCTGTCTGGGAGAGACAATATTAACATGCCATTAACATAAGCACTCACATTTTATCTTCCCACTTGCTATAGCAGTAATTCAACATGATCACGGAGGGCTTGTCTAAAAGGGTCAAAACTCTTTGAAGAAACTTAAGTTTGCATTCCTCTAAAAGCTCACAATCTCAGAACACAGAGAACTCAATCTTTCTATCACATAACTGGGATCTAATTCCTAGGAAAAATTAAGCAGTATGAAGCCAAAACTGCCTTTGCAACAACTCAACATAATTATGGTATCTGTTATTTTCCATCTCTTTTTTAGCAATAGAATTATGATAAACGAATTAAAGAAATTCATAGACTAAGACGCATATTTGAATTTGCCATAAGCATTTACAGGTTATAAATTTGAAGGCTTATGTAATTTTGGTGAATGAGATAAATAGAAAACACTGCTCCTAGTTATTTTAAAAGCAATACAGGATGGGGGTACAAATGAGGTCTGAAATAGAACACTTGCTCCTGAAACTTCCCACCTTGTCAACCATTCAGTGCTCCAGGCTAGTTATAGCTATTTTGGTTGCCTTCCCCTGTCTAGTTTCCCCTTTTAACAGCAAATTATTCCAGCTTAAGTATTTATAAAGCCAAGGATATGGTTATTTTGAAGAACTGAAGCTTAACAGAAGCAAATGTTATAATCTGTTTAATAACTGTTCAATTAACACATTGTTGACTGGAAATTTTATGAAGAACCTATCCCCTGTCACTAGCTATTATTCCAGTGACACAATCAAGAAAGCTTTGACAATATCCTACATTAGCCTATGTTTTAAAAATTTCAGTAACTAATGCACCTGCAAACACAAGTTAACTCGGGATCAGTTGACAATGTTTAGCATGAAAACACAAGTTAACTTGTGACCCATCAACAATGTGTTAATAAGTAATCAAATACATAGAAACAGCCCTATATAAATAAATGAGCACCATGATTAACTTCTCCTCTCCCCTGGCACGAGCAGGGATGAGCACTCAGCTGAGATGGTTGCTGCACAGACTACCATGTTTCTCATCTAGATTAGTTTCTGTTGCCTTCCTGGCCCGAGTCTCTGACCCCACATGCTCATAGAAATAACTCTAGTACCAAATCTCATATGATCATTATTATTCATTCTGATGGATTTTTGCCACCACCATATACGTATCTGTTGCACTGTTATTTCTACTCCTGTCCTTGTTACTATACCAAATCAAGAGGGTATAGGCAACAATATATGTTTTGGCAACACACAGATCAGAATCCACATTTTTGACCAGACACAAATTTGCTCAGTTACCTCTCTGAACTCTCTGAGCTTTATTTAGGTCCTCACGCAGGTGGTTGGAACCCCTGAGAAGCACCCCCTACTTGTGCATGTGGCTCTTCCCACGTGGCTTGGCCCCTCTTCCTGCTTTATAGAGAACTGTGGTGACAGTACTGCTTCTTCCAAACACTCGCATCTGCCTGGAAATGAGTTCTGACTTGTGTGTGTGTCGAGCAGAAAAACTGATTCTCACAAAAAAAAGAGAAAAAAGAAAAATATATTTTGGAATATCGGACCTTATTTTATATATATATAGAAAGAAAACACATAACTAATATAGGAAGAAAATGAAATAGAATAGAACATCTATTGATTCTTTCCTAGGGGGAAATATATCTACAAGATAATTGGACCAAATAGTACTGAAATGATTTAGGAGCATCTCTCAGGACAGAATCTCAACAATTTTCACACACCTGCTCTTTTTCCAATTTTGTGTGTATTTTAGTCTATTCAGACTTCTATGATAAAGTACAATAAACTGGCTGGCTTATAAACAACAGAAATTTATTTCTCACAGTTCTGGAGGTTGGAAAGTCCAAGATCAAGGCACCAGCAAATTTACTGTCTAGCAACCACCTGCTTTCCTATAGATGGTGCCTTCTGGCTATCTCTTTATATGGTGGGAGGGAACAAGGCAGCTGTCTGGAACCTGTTTGATAAAGGAACCAGTCCCGTTCACATGGGCCCCACCTCCATATTCTAATTACCTCCCATCTCCTGATACCATCTCACTTTCATTAGATTTCAGCATATTAACTGGAGGGCACAAACATTCAGACCAGAGCATAATGACTCAGAACACAAATAATATTGAATGGATAAAATGAATTCACAGCTAAGATCTTGCCTGTAGTAGTCCATGGCCTGTCTTCCCCCGCCAAGGCACATCTCACAGTGCAGTGTGCAGGACAGATGGGAGAGGTCGTCAACTTGGGGCCAGGAAATGAGGTCTCATGCAACTGTATTGCTACCTCATTCTGGGCCTTGGAGAGATGATTGTAGTGAGTGGAATGGTGGACCCCAAAAATGTATCCACTCAGAACATCTATGTTGACATCATTGAGAATAAAGGTTCTTTGCAAATGTAACTTAGGCAAGGATGTCATAATGAGATCATCCTGAATTTAGGGTGAACCCTAAATCCAATGATGCGTGTCCTTAGAAGAGACAGAAAGGGAGAAAGGAAGGCCAAGTGAAAATAGAGGCAGAAATTGGGGTGGTACAGCCCCAAGCCAAGCAAGCTCAGAGCCATGGAAAGCTGGAAGAGACAAGAAAGCCTGCCCCCTAGAGCCTTCAAAAGGAGCACCAGCCACCAACATCCAACCTCAGAGTTCCGGCCTTCAGGACTCCTGCAGAATAGATGTCTGTAGTTGGATACCGAGTTTCTGGTAATTTGTTATTGCAGTACTATGAAATTAACACAATGGGATTCAGTTTCCTCATGTGCAAAATAATGGTGTTGGAGGACATGATCCTAAAGGGTCGTCTGACTTTGATTCAGTGACAGAGAGCAGCTGGCATCTGGGCAGACTGAAAAGAGAAAAGAACCCCTAAAGCCACAGGGAGGTCATAAAGGAATCTGAGACAGTCCGGTTCTCTTCCAACCCCCATCTCTATATAATCTCACCACTCCAGGTGTATGCAGAGCCCAACTCAGAACTTAAACAAGTTTAAAGGCAAAAATAAGAACCAATCTTGTCATGATGCAGGGCGCACCCCTATAGATAAGACACATTTATACAAACACTGTTTCCTCGGTGGGAAAATTATTCCAAGGCCAGCCTAACACTTCATAGTTGTAGTGAAAATGAGCTTATGACTTTCCTTTGGTCAAGCAATCACTTGAAATTAACTGAATTGTTTAAATAGCCTTTATTGAACAGTTACTCTGGCAGGATATTGTAGGATGTGCGAGAGATAGAGAAATCATCATGGAAATAATCTAAGACAGTCCTATCCACCAAGGATTTAGAGCTTACTGGGGCAGCAGGCAAGTAAACCAAAGTTTTTGGTAATAAGTTGCAATCAGTCTGATGGTTTCTATTTTAGAGGTGTTCTCAGAGTGATATGGAACATAGGGATGAACATTATATTGAACAGGCAGGAATGAGGGACAGGTGACATATGAACCATCCCAAAAGATAAGTAGGAAACATAAATTACACTGAAATACACCACGTGGGATGACACTTAGAAAACTGGACATAATATATTGGTGTCACGGAGCAGGGAGGGCATTTGGTGGGATCTCACCTACGGTGCACAATGTGAGGGCATTCAGCACGCCCCCCAGGGAAGGGCACGTCTACAATCTGAACTTTACCTTGGAAGGAAGAACACTGTAACCTAAAAATCTGTACCCTCAGCTGCAGTCTGCTCCATATGAATAGTAAGCACCTGCACAATGTCTGAAACAAAAGAATAGCCTCCTCCCAACACTTCTTTTTTTTTTTTTTTTTTTTGAGACAGAGCCTCAAGCTGTCACCCTGGGTAGAGTGCTGTAGCATCACAGCTCACAGCAACCTCCAATTCCTGGGCTCAAGCAAGTCTCCTGCCTCTGCCTCCCAAGTAGCTGGGACTACAGGCGCCCACCACAACGCCCGGCCATTTTTTGTTGCAGTTTGGCGGGTCCGGGCTGGATTCAAACCCGTGAGCTCAGGTGTACGTGGCTGGCGCCTTAGCCCGTTGAGCCACAGGTGCCAAGCCACCAACACTTCTTGTAACTGTGCAATTCACTTTATTATTAAATGTGGAGTTTCATTAAGGAAATCATAACAGAAACTTATATCTGAATTACATTGATTCTAATATATATTTAGATATACATGTATGTGTATATATAGTAGGTAATATATATGTGTATATTATTATATTATATAATCTTAATCATATTATATAATAGTACATAACAGTTAATAAAATATGTTAGAGCTTAGTGGGGCAACAGGCAAGTTGTCATGATGCAGAGCTCACATCTATAAATAATACACGGCATTTATACAAACACTGTTTCCTCACATTATATATAATATGCTGTATATAACGTATTATATATGTAATGTTATGTATATATAACACATTACATAACATAATTTCACATAAAAATGCATAACATAATGTGTTATATATACATAACATTATATATATAATATGTTATGTACAATGCATACATTATATATAATGTTATATATATACATTTATATAACACATTATGTATATAATATATAAAACATATTTATATATTATATTATATATTATAACATATATAATGTTTTATAAATAAAAAATTATAAATATAAATTTTAATGTTTTATAAAACATATTATATATGTTATAATATATAATATAAATATAAATTTATAATATATATTATAATTTTTTTTAGACAGAGTCTTACTTTGTCTCCCTCAGTAGAGTGCTGTAGCATCACAACTCACAGCAGCCTCAAACTCTTGGGCTTAAGCGATTCTCTTGCCCAAGTAGCTGGGACTACAGTTGCCCACTACAACACCCGGCTATTTTTTTTTAAGAGATGAGGTCTCGCCTTGACTCAGGCTGGTCTTGCACCCGTGAGCTCAGGCAATCCACCCGCTTCGGCCTCCAAGAGTGCTAGGATTATAGCTATGAGCCCCTGAGCCAGCCTAAATTATGTCCGTTGTCACATTATATATCATATATATTTTCACATTATACAAGATCTGACAATTACGTTTATGAACTCATCCTAGAAAAAGTGCTACATACCTCATTGCTGAACATCACTGCAGACACCTTCAAAGCACCCCACTTAGGAAGCTGTGCACCAGTGCCACTACCTACCCTCCGAAGCAGTTTCAGAACTGTTTTTCTGGAACGGCCAACAGAGCTGTTATTGTATGAGGCCAGACAATTAAGTTCATGAACTCATCCTAGAAAAAGTGCTTTGAAGGCTGAACTATGCACAGGTGTTGGTACAAAGCTTCCCAAGCAGAGCACTTCAAAGGTGACCAAAGTGATGTTTAGCAATAAGATAACTGATACTTTCTTTAGGATAAATTTATGAACTCAATTGTTAGACCTTCATATATAACATGTATTATATGATATGCGTACTTTCACATTACATACTATTTGTTTTATATATATATATATATATATATATATATATATATACATACTTTCACATTATATATTACATATATATATATTCTCAGGGAGTGGCAAAGATTTGCTGAATATATGATGATTAACTTCATATCATTGGCATAATTTCAGTGGAATTTTTAGACACTGGCATTTATACCCAAGAGCAAGATTTTTTTAATGGAAACTTCAAAATCAGATCCACATTTTCAAACTGATACAGAATATCAGAACAGATGAAAATGTGCAAAAAATAACAGCATATATGGTAATGAATATCCATGTGCTTTTCTTGGTAGTTCTATTTTTATCATCATGCCCCTCATTCATACTCCAAATGTATTTTCTTTCATGATTTTGGCTTAATCTTCAAATAAATACATAATTGTTCATGACACATCAAAATCAGGAAAGTACATGAACTGAATAAGAAAATAGGTTTTGATTAATTATTAAGACCTGTGACTAAGAATGCCAGGACAGTGTTGCATCTATTCTCAGTTCTCGTAATAAACTATCTCCATGTCTACACCAGGCAATTTGATAAAGTATATTTGACTTCACTGGAGATTGAAAAATAGGAAACGATTTTCTCATGTTTCAGGACTAGTTTGATTAGAAAGTCAATTTGGCATCCCTAAACTACAGTATTTCCTTCAGGTTGAAATGACGCTCCATTATCCAAAACAAAGCTCACGATTTGTCTTAGCATATAACTAATTGTGTCATCAATTACAATCACATTGTTTGGACACGGAAATTCTGAGACGTCAGGAAAACCATCCGTTCTTTCACATAAAAATGAGACAAATTATGGAAGACATTAATGAAATTTGTTTTGTCCGTTTCACTTCCAACCACCTACTGATCAGACCATTATGCTGGCCAAGCAAATGCATTAAATATGTATACCAAATTTGCGATTTTTCTTTAATTTCACAACAGTTACAATTGGTTTAATTTCACAAATACTATTGCCAAATTAAAACAGGTATTAAAATAACCTATTAGTCATCACTAAACTTACTTAAACTTAAAAACCTAGGTTTATATTTTCATATATTTTCCGAAGAACCCATCTCTCACCCCATTCAAGTATGTTTAGTGCATCCTTATAAATAATATAATAAAATGATAATGTTAACAAATATTCTCATAGGCCTGAAAATTGTTGTTCACTTTAAAGTCTGCATTAATAGTCGTCTACAATCTTGTATACACATTTATTAATTTATTCAATGAAGATTTATTCAAGTAATTATGTTTTAGGCACACTGCTGGGCATTGAGAAAATAACACTAAACAAGACAGACGTGTTCTGTATCCTCCAGGAGCTGAAATTACAAACATGCTGGTGTTAGAAGAATTTTCTCAGCAGTAGAACATATTTGCTGAATTGCCAAGAATACATAGCACATTTCACGTGTAGTAAATAAATTGAGCATCCTTATTAAAGCTATAAAAGCATTGTCAGAATTTTGGTAACAATACTCTTAAAACTATTAGAGATAACCTTTTGTCGAGTCAGTAAACTTTGTAAATTTTGACTTAGTCACTCAGTGAATGAGTTTTGGAATATTAAGTGTTACTGAAGTGACCCAGGGAGGAAATTCCCCCTCACCTCACTGAAATCCAAACCCCTGGCCCAACTTCTTAATGTGTCTCATTGACTGTCTCACCACAAAACTGTCTGCAGCTGTTGTGCAAGGAATTTAGACTTGCTGTGCAGATAATGACACAGTCTCTCAAATAACAAAAATATAACTATTTTTTGAGAGAGAGAAACTAGAATGCTTTTCATTATTTTTTATTTCAAAACATTGTGGAGATACAAATGTTCTGGGTTACATTGATCACTGTTCCAGTGCTTAAATCAGGACTGTAAGTGTGCCCATCGCCCAGATAATGTTCACTGTACCGATTAGGTAGGTTTCCAAAGCCCATGCTGGTCCTTCCTTCCATTTTGCACTGGGTTTTACTTCCCTCTGTGCACCTGTGCTTGGTAGTTCCAGTTCAGTAGCAAGTACACGTGTTGTTTGTTTCTCCACTCTGCAGATACTTTGCTTAGGAGAATCATCTCCAATTCCATCCAAATTGTTGCAAAAGGCAATCAATTTATCCCTTTTTATGGCGGAAGAGTTTTCCTTGGTATACATTTTGTTAATTCCACTCATGAATTAATAGGCACTTGGATGGATCCCACATCATTGCAACAAATATTTAAGTGCAGGTGTCTTTTTGATAAAATGACTTCTTTTCCTTTGAGAAAAGAGGCCCCATTGCTGCACGATTGAATAGCGGGTCTTTTACTTCGTGAGGCAGTCTCCATCCTGCTTTCCACGGAGGTTTCACTCTTTGGCAGTCTCACCGAGAGTATATAAGCCTCCCTTTCTCTCAGCATACATCCCAGCATGTACTGTTTTTAGACTGTTTAATAAAAGCCACTCTAACTGGGATAAGGGGATATCTCGTCATAGTTTTACTTAGTTTTTCCCTGCTGATTAGTGACATGGAGCATTTTTTCATGTGTTTCTTGGTCATTTGTCTTCTTTTGAAAAGCTTCTGTTTATGTCCTTTGCCTCACGTTTTAATGGGGTTGTTTGATGTCTCCTTACTTACTGGCATGAGTTCTTTGTAGATTCTGCTTACTAGATTCCCTTTATCAAATGTATACGTTGCAAATATTTTCTCCCATTCTATAAGTTGTCTATTTGCTCTGTTGATTATCCCAGCTGTGCAGAAGCTTTTTAATTGAATCCAGTCCCTTGTATATGTTTTTGTTGTTGCTGTAATTGCCGTTGGGGTCTTAGCCATTTATTCTATGCCTATGGCCTACCCTGAAACCTCGAAGAGCTTTTCCTGTATGTTCTTCTAGAATTCTATCGTACAAGGAAGGTCGGCAGCTTTACACAAAATTTTACATGATTGTTTTGTCTTCTCTGAGTGATCAAAAATATATACTTTACTAAAAGACAGATTAATACCACTTCATTTGCCTTACTCTAAAGATACATCTGCATCCTGAATAACTTGCATTGAAAACATCATTAAATAAAAAATAGTCTAAACATATCATAATAAAGTCTGTTAAATTAAGACAAACTATGTTCAAAGGAGAACGGCAGTTGACGACCACTTTTATTTAAGAAGTTAACTTTTTTTTCCTTTGAGTTCAAAACACTTGGAAAACAAAACCAGCATGCTGCCCATAACAAAATGGGATCCACCTGGCGCACAGCACACTCGGAACTTCTGAAAACAGATTATTACTACGTTGTGGATCCTTACTTCAAAGCATGTCTAAAGGCTTTGAGGCTTACAGGCAGATTTTTATGATTATGTGCAGGACTACATAAAAAGATAAAAAATGTGGAATAAACAAAACCACCTCCGTGAGTGAAGGGCAGTGCGCAGCAACAACCCTCAGGAAGAAGACCAGTGAAAACACAGAGGAGAACAGATAAATAGCCCGAAGTCCAGTAGAAAAGAAAAGTGGCTTTCATTCCCACTGCTATGCAACTCCAAATTATGTTTTATTTACCAGTCATTAAAGCCATCTAAAATTTGCCTTAATTTTTTGTCAAAAACAAACATTTATTAGCTACCTTTGAGATGGGGCTCCTTAATACTTTCGTATCATTATTACATTATTATTGACAGCTTCAATAACAATGATGTAGATACTGCTGGTTGCTGTCTCCTTTTAAAGCTACTTTCTTATATACCAGGTTTCTCTACCCAAACTTTCCATTCCTAAACATACACCCACACAAATATACAAATACCAACATACACATAGTATTTTATGATTTAATAACAGGTTTGGGCTGAATCTTTCAAATCTGATAAAAATATAATGAGTCCCAACTAAGAGTAGTATTGATTACGGTACACATACTGTTTTGCTTTATATAATTCAGTAACATTAAAAAGATATCTTTAAATTCTACAGATTTTTTTGTGTAAAACAAAGTGTGAAGCACCTCAAGTAAGGTATATGTGCTTTGGGTAATACGGTTTGATCTTTTCTTCTAGATAATACGGTTAGCATAGTGAAATTATTTTAATGAAAATTTTAAGGTGATAATAGGCCACGTCTAAAAGTCCAGCATTTATCCAAGATGTGACTCAGTCCCATAAATTTCTTTTTGTTGTTCTCTTATGGAGCACTCTAAAACAATGAATATTCTAGAAGCTGACAGTTAGAGACATTTCTGGAAGTTGACAATACCGTAGATTGGGTGGCTTAATCAACAGGCATTTTCTTTCCTCACAGTTCTTGAAGCTCAAGATCAAGGTGCTGGAAGATTAGATTCCTGGTAAGGACCCTCATTCTGGCTTGCAGGTGGCTGCCTGCTCACTATGTCCTCGGGCGCGGCACAGAGAGAGAAAGGAGAGCTCTCTTCCTCCTTTCTCCTTCGTCTCTTCTTCATCTTCCTCTTCTTTCACGTTCTTCTTCTCATTATTATTACTATGATTCTCCATTTCTTCCTCCCCCTCCTCTCTAAGCCATCGATCCCATCATGAGAGCCCCACCCTTATGACCTCATCTAACCCTAATTACCAGTTCCTTGTCCCAGTTCTCAAATATCATTGACTTGGGGGTTAGGGCTTCAACGTGTGAATGGGGGGGGGCACTTCATTATTTCTTCTTCATCCAGTACTTCTTATATCTTCATAAGAATATTACACAAGAGACATGAAAACTTTGGTTGGCTACAGGTGGAAATGTCTGTACCCAATGATGCCTAAGTGTATTTACACAGAAAGATACAAGATTCTATGGTGAAAGTTGCCATGAATTAATAGATTGGGAAAAGTTTTTATCACTTTCATTAAAAGTTGGTTTTTCACTACAAATAGTACTACGTGTCCCATTATATGTTATATATTAAACTCGTAGAATTATATGCAACAAATATATTTTAAAGCATGTACAAAATGAACATGAATGATAGTCATTATGAGCATACTCCAGAACCAAATAGTTTATATTTGAACATCTATTCTACTATATACTATCTGGATAGTTTGGGGAAAGTTAATTGATCTATCTGTGCCTCAGTCTCCTCATCTATAAAACAAGAAAAACAATAGTATCCACCTCATCTGATGGCTATAAGACTAAAAAAATTATATATAAAGCATATATATATATGTTTGTATTGGTGTGTGTGTACACCCACATTCATAAAGAGCAACGTCTGGCTTATGGAAATCACTTTGAGTTTATTATTATTCTCAATTAATAAAAGGATTGCTAAATATAGAAGTGAAACCAAAAAAAAATGCTTTCAGAAGATATCAGTTATAAATAAGACTGGAAAGAAATATATAATCCACTACCATGTCATTACCTACATTCACTATCTGGAAATACAAGAAGTTTCTTAATTGGTCAAATTTCCTGTCATTTTCTACCAATGTTAAACTTTTATGATAATAACCAGAGGATCTATCAAGTCGAATAGAGAATGGATAAGGGCTCTTTGGCCTAATTCATTGCTGAACCCGAGAACTCAACCAGTATCTGTTGAAAGCACTCATAAAGAAAGACAAGTTCCAAAGAGAACTACATAAGCATGAGAAGTAGTCAACAGAAGCGATGGTGATGAATTAGGCCAGTAAGAGTTGGAAGGAAGCATGGATATCTGATAGAAAATTAGAATGGAAATGTTATTTATAGTCTTCTCATTTGTGAAGTCTGGATTCTTAGCATTAAAGAGGGCAACTCAAAACCAAATCCTGGCTGAATATATCAAAAAGCAGGACACCTAAGGGCCTTGAATTCCCCTGTGTAGAACTACCTAGAAACCAGCTATAAAAAGACATTGTGAGAAGTTCAGAAATATGTAACAATTAACTGCTGGCTCCAACAATGTAGGCGAAAGAGCTGTTACATCTATGCCTGCTGCTAATTCAGCCCCTGAAGCCATTTCTTTTAGACATGCCACATAATTCATCTCTGAATAAAATAAAGTCCCCCCCAAGAAGGGAAATTCCAGCTGGAAAAGACAGCAGACAAAAAGTTGGACCTGCGTTAGAAGAGATATAGCGAGAAGACTTAGGTCTGAGAAGAACCAGCTCCGCCATTCCCAGCTGCAAACACGATCTGTGACTTGTAGCCACTGTCTGGTAGATTTAGCTTTGTCACAGTAGGACTTCACTGCTAAGGTAGCCACAGTTACAAAATCAACAGGTGCCTTAAGATGCCATTAAAAGTCTTCAATAGTGCTTGGCGCCTGTGGCCCAATGGGCTAAGGCGCCAGCCACATACACCTGAGCTGGCGGGGTCGAATCCAGCCCGGGGCCGCCAAACAATGACGGCTGCAACCAAAAACTGGCCGGGCATTGTGGCAGGCACCTGTAGTCCCAGCTACTTGGGAGGCAGAGGCAGGAGACTCGCTTGAGCCCAGGAATTGGAGGTTGCTGTGAGCTGTGATGCCACAGCACTCTATCCAGGGTGACAGCTTGAGGCTCTGTCT